>JAWQFJ010016382.1:17500-22500 GCA_034096865.1 Theodoxus fluviatilis | reverse complement strand
AACTCGCCACAAGTGCTCTAGGAACTCGCCACAAGTGCTCTAGGAACTCGCCACAAGTGCTCTAGGAACTCGCCACAAGTGATTTAGGACCTCGCCACAAGTGCTCTAGGAACTCGCCACAAGTGCTCTAGGAACTCGCCACAAGTGCTCTAGGAACTCGCCACAAGTGCTCGAGGAACTCGCCACAAGTGAATTAGGAACTCGCCACAAGTGCTCTAGGAACTCGTCACAAGTGCTCTAGGAACTCGCCACAAGTGCTCTAGGAACTCGCCACTAGTGATTTAGGAACTCGCCACAAGTGCTCTAGGAACTCGCCACAAGTGCTCTAGGAACTCGCCACAAGTGCTCTAGGAACTCGCCACAAGTGAATTAGGAACTCGCCACAAGTGCTCTAGGAACTCGCCACAAGTGATCTAGAAACTTACGGCAGGCACCCTTGGCTCTACACCGACGTCCGTGGTCATGCACTTCGAGGTCCGATGTCGTATTTGTCGTTGTGGCCGATGCTGCGTCCTGATTGGCTGGTCAGATAGCCCTTTTGCGCTAAGTTAGAGGCTTGATTTTTTTATGTAGTTAAGGACCAATACTGTCCGCCATCTGTCCTTTGGTTAGCAAGCAAAACGCTCATTTATTACATTACTGACACAGATACACAATAAATAACCAAAGGACTGTATCGATTTCTCAAAGTTATATGTAGAATCAGAAAACAACCAATGTTCCTGTTCCAGGCTTTATGCTAACAATATACACAACAAAACAAGGTCAGCGTTTCGGGTACAGACTTCTTCTGGACAACAACACAAATAAAAAAGAGACAACACTTAACTCAGTAACTGGTGAGGGCGGAAGGAAATGAAGTTGTAGAATGCGTAAAATACATCAAAAGTTCGTTTAAATTGCTGCATTGCACAAATCAACATGTGGTCGAAGAAGCGAAATAAGCTTAGTTTCGGCAATGTGGCTCTATGGTGCTACCCATTCTAGTAAACTAGAGATTTCGCCTACCGGCAAAAGTATCTCTAGCACAGTTCACATCACGTGATGGAAGGTTTTTGGCCAATTTATGCAAGCGGAGGTCACACAGGCTTGTGGGATAGCCGATGTGCTCCCTGACATACGCCGTTAAAGTAGTTCTAAGACTATTTCGCACAAAACTCTTAACTTACTCTTGTTGAGACAACAAACAAGCGTTTATTTCAATACAATAAAATGTTTGTGTTGAAATGGAACCAAGTTTTTACATCTGAATGATTTCTGTAAAAAGTGGAGAGAAAAATAGTATCAGAACGAACTATTTTGGGCGCAAGGCTGTAATGCCAAGGGTCAAGCCTATTACGCATTCATTGCGAACTGTGCCAGAGTCAATACTCGGGTTTACAGAATGTGGTGCTACCTGGCGTATCATGTAACTCACTGATACAGCAGTGGCGTGTGCTTATCACTCCAGTTACTTGCGGTGTATTTGGTTGCAACTGGGTACTGCGCCCAGTTAGAATACAGCTTTATCGCACATTTCATTTTCACCAGACTTCGGGCAAACTAAATAGCTAGTAGCAAACGATCCAATACACGCACAAACACGTACGCATGCATTCACATGCACATGCACTCATGCACGTAGACACAGACATAAAACCTTTTCATGCATCCATTCTCCCGTGCATCAAGTAGGTCGTCATGTGCACAGATAATGGAATCCATCCAACCTGCATCCAAATATGTCGACCTTTATGAAAGGTGTTGCTGTCAAAAGCTCTCAGACTGTCCCATTACTTCCCAGTCAAGCAGGGTGATTAAACTTTGCTTCTCGATTATCGAGCTATAGAAGTTATCGTTCTAGGGCCATTTAATTTTCTATGCAAACCACGCAACCGTGTTTCATTAAAAACATGACAAATAAACTTTCCGAATAAAATCATGACTACAAATTGCGTCGGTCGCTGTGAACGCTTTGAGTTTTGCAGACTTCCAACAACGTGTCTCCCGTTCCAATGGCACTTTTCACGTCGTATCGACTGCAATTCTTTGGCTGAAAGCAGAGTTAGAAGCGAACTGCAGAAAGAGATGAAAAGGTTTGCACCCATGCAATCTGTCACCAGCAGTTTCAATCACACCTTTCACCTTTGCTCCTCGGAACCATCAGTCATCTGAACTACTGAAGCAGATTCCAGAAACATTGGGAACAGAAGTACCCATTGATGAAGGAGGACGGTGAAATAGATAGGGGGAAAAAAGACACCGACAGTGACTTTACGTAGGGACTTTTCATGTACACTTCTTGCTTCTCCTGCGTCATGGAGCCAGGGCAAACAACACGATTCAGCACTGCAACCTGACAACAGACGAACTTTCTGAAAGACGGGGACCCAGTCATGTGGCTGAGGCTGTAACCGTGCACTCACCTAGAGGTCATCCAGTGCAGTGTTCGGCAATGCAGCTCATGGAGTGACACTCACAAACAAGGCGCTTGACTTGCACCGCCTCACCCTGTCCAGAATGTACCCGTACATTAAAATGGCGATCCACTGCGTCGACTAGTCTCGAAAGTCTCCAGAGAAAAGTTTATGTTACTGTCATCATCGGCAGCAGCAGGAGCAGCAGCACCTCCACCTCCACCACCACCACCATCACCACCATCACCATCACCACCACCACCACCACCACCACCAAAACCACCACCACCACCATCACCACCATCACCATCACCACCACCACCACCACCAAAACCACCACCACCACCATCACCACTATCACCATCACCACCACCACCACCACCATCACCACCATCACCATCAGCACCACCACCACCACCACCACCACAACCATCATCATCATCATCATCATCATCATCATCATCATCATCATCATCATCATCAACAACAACAACAACACCAACAGCAACAGCAACAGCAGCAACAACGTTCACCATCATCGTCGTCGTCGTCGTTATCGTCCGGTCAGAGAAGCTACACTCGCTCTTGCTTACAAAGATACAGCTGCCTGGGAAAGAGAGGTAGGATGGGACTGTGAGAGGACCAAAGCCCATTAAGATCAGCTGCAGGAGGAGTGCAAGGAAAGAGACCAGGCACTCCGTAGTCTTCCGGCTGAGGTGCAATTCGAGGTTTCCTGGCCAGGTCCACTCTAGATTTTCTCCACAGCTTGGACTCGCCTACCAGACAGTGGGCACAGCTTTCAGACTTTCATTGTTTTAGGCCAGCCGCATGTCGCGCGGATACAGACATGATGCAATACGGTTTGGCAGGTTTGTAACATGAAATAGTCAACAATTACGTGTTGGTTACTTTAATTTGTCTTGTAAGGGCATAGCAAATGTGCATTGCCACATTTCGTGTCTTCATAACGTTCCTGCCTCAAATAGCCAATGCTTCTGTATTTCGCGGAACGCAAGTATTGCTTCAGATACATCTGTCTATCCTCAAACAATGAGCAGTGCATCAAAAAGTGCCGTTCATTCTCCAAACGTACACACAAAATAGGCTCATATCTCCTGTTTATATTCAAGTCGTGTATTCCCAACCAAAATTTCATAAAAGTATCTCAAAATGTCATTATTCTCAAGTCATTTATGTAATGCTCTGCTTTCATCGCATTTTTGAAGGATCTGTAGACAATGGGCTCCATCAGTAGAGAGGGTTACAACACTGCTGAGACAATCTCTAGAGGATTACAGTGGAGGCAATCATTGCAGTAATGGAGCCTCGTCACTTCCATGGACAAAACCCACATGATGATGTATACTTGAAGGCTGCAAAGTGCTCATTAAGTTACAGAAGCAACACGGCTCCTATTGTACTGTTGCGTCATAAGAGCAAAGTGCTCAATGAAATTACAGAAGCTATGTGGCTCCTACTGTACTGTTGCGTCATAAGAGCAAAGTGCTCAATAAGTTATAGAAGCTACACGGCTCCTAATGTACTGTTGCATCATGAGAGCAAAGTGCTCAATGAAATACAGAAACTACACCGCTCTTACTGTACTGTTGCGTCATAAGAGCAAAGTACTCAATAAGTTACAGAAGCTACACGGCTCCTACTGTTTTGTTGCATCAATAAGACGAAGTTCTCAAAAATTAACATTGCCTCTCTCCACACAATGGAGTTAAACAGTGCGCTGTGAAGCTGTTTTCTTATTAGGCGTAGTACTCGATGTGAACGAAGACCGAAGTGACTCACACGAACTTGTGTTCAGAGACTCTTGCAAAGAAATAGACTGTAAAAGCCGCGTAATTATTGGCATACGTCAATACCCAAGTGTTCAGAGACTCTTGCAAAGAAATAGACTGTAAAAGCCGCGTAATTATTGGCATACATCACTACCCAAGTGTTCAGAGACTCTTGCAAAGAAATAGACTGTAAAAGCCGCGTAATTATTGGCATACGTCACTACCCAAGTTTTCAGAGATTGTTGCAAAGCAATAGACTGTAAAAGCCGCGTAATTATATGCATACGTCACTACCCAAGTGTTCAGAGACTCTTGCAAAGGAATAGACTGTTAAAGCCGCGTAATTATATGCATACGTCACTACCCAAGTGTTCAGAAACTCTTGCAAAGGAATAGACTGTAAAAGCCGCGTAATTATTGGCATACGTCACTACCCAAGTGTTCAGAGATTGTTGCAAAGCAATAGACTGTAAAAGCCGCGTAATTATTGGCATACGTCACTACCCAAGTGTTCAGAGACTCTTGCAAAGGAATAGACTGTAAAAGCCGCGTAGTTATATGCATACGTCACTACCCAAGGGTTCAGAGATTGTTGCAAAGCAATAGACTGCAAAAGGCGCGTAATTATTGGCATACAACACCACCCAAGTGTTCAGGGACTGTTGCAAATGAATAGACCGTAAAAGCCGCGTAATTATATGCATCCGTCACTACCCAAGTTGACATATCGAACCACTACGATGCATGATAAGCCTTGTACATGTAGTAGCTCTCAGTGGTCCGAACTTCGACCGGTACTCGACCCACATTTTGA
>JAWQFJ010016382.1:0-7500 GCA_034096865.1 Theodoxus fluviatilis | reverse complement strand
TCTTTTGTAACGAAAAAGTGTCAAAGTTTTCTTCCTATGAAACAATAATAAGATTGATGGAGTTCATATTCCCTCTGCTATTACCTCTTCCTTCCAAAGCCAGTTTCTTTTCTCTTTTTTTCGTACTCGATGACTTCCACTCTTCAATCGATTCGTTTCTGATTTTTAAAAGAGATTTTAATAAAGAGAGCATCTGAGGTTGATCAATGACGACAAACTCCAATGTGACAGCCAGTTTGGCTCTTTGCAACCGGAGCTGGTCCCAGGCATCTCGCGGCTGAAATTCACTTGCGCCTGTTTCACTTTTTTTCCCGCCCAAAATCCATTATCTGCATTCCACACATCCCCACCACAAAGCAATCTGGCGGGCAGCAGGGGAAAAACCCACTTGCTATTCTTCCTCTTCATATCCATGCAGATGTGCTCCCAGTGCTTGTACATAAAATCCAAAGGGTCAAACTCTCTGCTTCTGAAGTAATACTAGAGATGCTGCCAAATTGCGCGCTTTGTACGAGCGTGCACCGCACAGGGCGGGCCTTTGATGTTAGCTGGCAGCTGCGCCCGGATGGAAGGTTTTTCAAGCGGGAACAATGCCATCAAAGACGACATGCCCATTGACTCACTTAGGTTCAGCGATCCGTTGGCGTACCAGGAGGTGAGAAGACAGTGGACTGGGTCTGGTTTGCTTTCCAGGTGTGCACGCGTTCCGCCTCGTGACTACGGTGCACAAAGCTTCAGACATTTCTGGTTGAGTGAATGCCTGCCATGCGTCACCCTGACCCCGAACAAATGTTGGATTGAGGAGTGAAGCTTCGAGGCGAATCCTGCGGAGAGAAAGAAAGCCTTCGTTCCGATCGGGTTGGCATTCACTGTTCCCTTGCAGCAGAGAGCGAGATGGGTTTGATTAATTAATTGCGATTGTTTTGCTCGCGTTTAGTGGTTTTGCTTGCTCAAGCACTCATTCCCGCACAGAGCTGCCGGTGAACCGCGAAGCAGCGTGCGTTACATTCTTGTACACCGAGTCCATGGCCTGGCCTAGCCCGCCGTTTCTGCAGCTGCTGCTTTCATCCCTCTGGTGATACAACACCTTTCTGGACACGTTTTGAAGCGTAATATCAGAATAAGACCTAATGCTGGAATCTTGTAATTTTGCACACAAGTGCAGCACATAGCGTAGCACGTCCTCACCCAAAATAAACACAAGTACTCGGAGCATTTATTTTAACGCAGTTTTACATATGAACAGTTTCAGCACCTGCTCCTCTGTTCGATTTAGCGATTGTTCCTCCGTGGTGTAGTTGTAGTGGTGGCACTGAAGGTGGTAGTTGTAGTGGTGGCACTGGTGGTGGTAGTTGTAGTGGTGGTACTGGTGGTGGTAGTTGAAGTGGTGGCACTGGTAGTGGTAGTTGTAGTGGTGATACTTGTGGTAGTTGTAGTGGTGGTACTGGTGGTGGTAGTTGTAGTGGTGGTACTGGTGGTGGTAGTTGTAGTGGTGGCATTGGTGGTTGTAGTTGCAGTGGTGGTACTTGTGGTAGATGTAGTGGTGGTACTTGTGGTAGTTGTATTGGTGGTACTGGTGGTGGTAGTTGTAGTGGTGGCACTGATGGTGATAGTTGTAGTGGTGACACTGATGGTGGTAGTTGTAGTGGTGGCACTGATGGTGGTAGTTGTAGTGGTGGCACTGGTGGTGGTAGTTGTAGTGGTGGCACATGTGGTAGATGTAGTGGTGGTACTTGTGGTAGATGTAGTGGTGGTACTTGTGGTAGATGTAGTGGTGGCACTGATGGTGATAGTTGTAGTGGTGACACTGATGGTGGTAGTTGTAGTGGTGGCACTGATGGTGGTAGTTGTAGTGGTGGCACTTATGGTGGTAGTTGTAGTGGTGGCACATGTGGTAGATGTAGTGGTGGCACTTGTGGTAGATGTAGTGGTGGTACTGGTGGTGGTAGTTGTAGTGGTGGCACATGTGGTAGATGTAGTGGCGGCACTGGTGGTGGTAGTTGTAGTGGTGGCACATGTGGTAGATGTAGTGGTGGCACTGATGGTGGTAGTTGTAGTGGTGGTACTTGTGGTAGTTGTAGTGGTGGCACATGTGGTAGATGTAGTGGTGGCACTGATGGTGGTAGTTGTAGTGGTGGTACTTGTGGTAGATGTAGTGGTGGCACTGATGGTGGTAGTTGTAGTGGTGGCACATGTGGTAGATGTAGTGGTGGCACTGATGGTGGTAGTTGTAGTGGTGGTACTTGTGGTAGTTGTAGTGGTGGCACATGTGGTAGATGTAGTGGTGGTACTTGTGGTAGATGTAGTGGTGGTACTTGTGGTAGCTGCAGTGGTGGCACTGGTGGTGGTAGTTGTAGTGGTGGCACATGTGGCAGATGTAGTGGTGGCACTGATGGTGGTAGTTGTAGTGGTGGTACTTGTGGTAGTTGTAGTGGTGTTACTGGTGGTGGTAGTTGTAGTGGTGGTACTTGTGGTAGATGTAGTGGTGGCACATATGGTAGATGTAGTGGTGGTACTTGTGGTAGATGTAGTGGTGGTACTTGTGGTAGATGTAGTGGTGGCACTGGTGGTGGTAGTTGTAGTGGTGGCACATGTGGTAGATGTAGTGGTGGTACTTGTGGTAGATGTACATGTAGTGGTGTTACTTGTGGTAGATGTAGTGGTGGCACTGGTGGTGGTAGTTGTGGTGGTACTTGTGGTAGATGTAGTGGTGGCACTGGTGGTGGTAGTTGTGGTGGTACTTGTGGTAGATGTAGTGGTGGTACTTGTGGCAGATGTAGTGGTGGCACTGATGGTGGTAGTTGTAGTGGTGGCACTGGTGGTGGTAGTTGTAGTGGTGGCACTGGTGGTGGTAGTTGTACTGGTGGCACTGGTGGTGGTAGTTGTAGTGGTGGTACTGGTGGTGGTAGTTGTAGTGGTGGCACTGGTGGTGGTAGTTGTAGTGGTGACACTGATGGTGGTAGTTGTAGTGGTGGTACTTGTTGTAGATGTAGTGGTGGTACTTGTGGTAGATGTAGTAGTGGTACTGGTGGTAGTTGTAGTAGTGGTACTGGTGGTGGTAGTTGTAGTGGTGACACTGATGGTGGTAGTTGTAGTGGTGGTACTTGTGGTAGATGTAGTGGTGGTACTTGTGGTAGTTGTAGTAGTGGTACTGATGGTGGTAGTTGTAGTGGTGGTACTGGTGGTGGTAGTTGTAGTGGTGGTACTGGTGGTGGTAGTTGTAGTGGTGGCACTGATGGTGGTAGATGTAGTGGTGGTACTTGTGGTAGATGTAGTGGTGGCACTGGTGGTGGTAGTTGTAGTGGTGGCACTGGTGGTGGTAGTTGTAGTGGTGGCACTGGTGGTGGTAGTTGTAGTGGTGGTACTGGTGGTGGTAGTTGTAGTGGTGGCACTGATGGTGGTAGATGTAGTGGTGGTACTTGTGGTAGATGTAGTGGTGGCACTGGTGGTGGTAGTTGTAGTGGTGGCACTGGTGGTGGTAGTTGTAGTGGTGGCACTGGTGGTGGTAGTTGTACTGGTGGCACTGGTGGTGGTAGTTGTAGTGGTGGTACTGGTGGTGGTAGTTGTAGTGGTGGCACTGGTGGTGGTAGTTGTAGTGGTGGTACTGGTGGTGGTAGTTGAAGTGGTGGCACTGGTGGTGGTAGTTGTAGTGGTGATACTTGTGGTAGTTGTAGTGGTGGTACTGGTGGTGGTAGTTGTAGTGGTGGTACTGGTGGTTGTAGTTGCAGTGGTGGTACTTGTGGTAGATGTAGTGGTGGTACTTGTGGTAGTTGTATTGGTGGTACTGGTGGTGGTAGTTGTAGTGGTGGCACTGATGGTGATAGTTGTAGTGGTGACACTGATGGTGGTAGTTGTAGTGTTGGCACTGATGGTGGTAGTTGTAGTGGTGGTACTTGTGGTAGATGTAGTGGTGGCACTTGTGGTAGTTGTAGTGGTGGTACTGGTGGTGGTAGTTGTGGTGGTACTTGTGGTAGTTGTAGTGGTGGTACTGGTGGTGGTAGTTGTGGTGGTACTTGTGGTAGTTGTAGTGGTGGTACTGGTGGTGGTAGTTGTGGTGGTACTTGTGGTAGTTGTAGTGGTGGTACTGGTGGTGGTAGTTGTGGTGGTACTTATGGTATTTGTAGCAGTGGTACTTGTATTAGTTGTAGTAGTGGTACTGGTGGTGGTAGTTGTAGTGGTGGTACTGAAGCTGATAGTGTAGTGGTGGCACTGATGGTGGTCGTTGTAGTGGTGGTACTGGTGGTGGTAGTTCTAGTGGTGGTACTGGTGGTGGTAGTTGTAGTGTTGGCACTGATGGTGGTAGTTGTAGTGGTGGTACTTGTGGTAGATGTAGTGGTGGTACTTGTGGTAGTTGTAGTGGTGGTACTCGTGGTGGTAGTTGTGGTGGTACTTGTGGTAGTTGTAGTGGTGGTACTGGTGATGGTAGTTGTGGTGGTACTTGTGGTAGTTGTAGTGGTGGTACTTGTAGTAGTTGTAGTGGTGGTACTGGTGGTGGTAGTTGTGGTGGCACTTGTGGTAGTTGTAGCAGTGGTACTTGTATTAGTTGAAGTAGTGATACTGGTGGTGGTAGTTGTAGTGGTGGTACTGGAGGTGGTAGTTTAGTGGTGGTACTGGTGGTGGTAGTTGTAGTGGTGGTACTTGTGGTAGTTGTAGTGGTGGTACTGGTGGTGGTACTGGTGGTGGTACTGGTGGTGGTACTGGTGGTGGTACTGGTGGCGGTGCTGGTGGTGCTGGTAATTGTAATGGTGGTGCTGGTGGTGCTGGTAATTGTAATGGTGGTACTGGTGGTGGTAGTTGTAGTAGTGGTACTGGTGGTGGTAGTTGTAGTGGTGGTACTTGTGGTGGTAGTTGTAGAGGTGGTACTGGTGGTGGTAGTTGTAGTAGTGGTACTGGTGGTGGTAGTTGTAGAGGTGGTACTGGTGGTGGTAGTTGTAGTAGTGCTACTGGTGGTGGTAGTTGTAGAGGTGGTACTGGTGGTGGTAGTTGTAGAGGTGGTACTGGTGGTGGTAGTTGTAGTGGTGGTACTGAAGCTGGTAGTGTAGTGGTGGCACTGATGGTGGTCGTTGTAGTGGTGGTACTGGTGGTGGTAGTTGTAGTGGTGGTACTGGTGGTGGTAGTTGCAGTGGTGGTACTGAAGGTGGTAGTTGTAGAGGTAGTACTGAAGGTGGTAGTTGTAGTGGTGGTACTGAAGGTGGTAGTTGTAGTGGTGGTACTGAAGGTGGTAGTTGTAGTGGTATTACTGAAGGTGGTAGTTGTAGAGGTAGTACTGAAGGTGGTAGTTGTGGTGGTGGTACTGGTGGTGTTAGTTGTAGTGGTGGTACTGGTGGTGGTAGTTGTAGTGGTGGTACTGAAGGTGGTAGTTGTAGTGGTATTACTGAAGGTGGTATTTGTAGTGGTATTACTGAAGGTGGAAGTTGTAGTGGTGGTACTGGTGGTGGTAGTTGTAGTGGTGGTACTGGTGGTGGTAGTTGTAGTGGTATTACTGAAGGTGGTAGTTGTAGTGGTGGTACTGAAGGTGGTAGTTGTAGTGGTATTACTGAAGGTGGTAGTTGCAATGGTGGTACTGAAGGTGGTAGTTGTAGAGGTAGTACTGAAGGTGGTAGTTGTAGAGGTAGTACTGAAGGTGGTAGTTGTAGTGGTGGTACTGGTGGTGGTAGTTGTAGTGGTGGTACTGAAGGTGGTAGTTGTAGTGGTGGTACTGGTGGTGGTAGTTGTAGTGGTGGTACTGGTGGTGGTAGTTGCAGTGGTGGTACTGAAGGTGGTAGTTGTAGAGGTAGTACTGAAGGTGGTAGTTGTAGTGGTGGTACTGGTGGTGGTAGTTGTAGTGGGGGTACTGAAGGTGGTAGTTGTAGTGGTGGTACTGGTGGTGGTAGTTGTAGTGGGGGTACTGAAGGTGGTAGTTGTAGTGGTGGTACTGGTGGTGGTAGTTGTAGTGGGGGTACTGGTGGTGGTAGTTGTGGTTGTACTGGAGTTGGTAGTTAAATAGGTACTACTGGTGGTTATAATTTTTGTAGTGCTAGTGACGCTAATGTTGGTGGTAGTTGTAGTGGTGATTCTGGTGTGGTAGTTGTAGTGGTGGTACTGGTGGTGGTAGTTGTAGAGTTGGTGCTGGAGTGGTAGTTGTAGTGGTAGTAATGGTGGTGGTAGTTGTAGAGGTCGTACTGGAGTGGTAGTTGTAGTTGTGGTACTGGTGGTGGTAGTTGTAGTGGTGATACTGGTGGCGGTAGTTGTAGAGGTGGTACTGGAGTGGTAGTTGTAGAGGTGGTACGGGTGGTGGTAGTTGTAGACGTGGTACTGGTGGTAGTTGTAGTGGTGGTACTGGTGGTGGTAGTTGTAGTGGTGGTACTGACGGTGGTAGCTGTATTGCTGGTACTGATGGTGATAGTTGTAGTGGTGGTACTGGTGGTGGTAGTTGTAGAGGTGGTACTGATGGTGGTAGTTGTAATGGTGGTACTGGTGGTGGTAGTTGTAGAGTTAGTACTGGTGGTGGTAGTTGTATTGGTGGCACTGGTGGTGGTAGTTGTAGTGGTGGTACTGATGGTGGTAGTTGTAGTGGTGGTACTGAATGTGGTAGCCGTAGTGGTGATACTGAAGGTATAGTTGTAGTGTTGGTACTGGTGGTAGTATTTGTAGAGGTGGTACTGGTGGTGGTAGTTGTAGTGGTGGTACTGAAGGTGGTAGTCGTGGTGGTAATGGTGGTTGTAGTTGCAGTGGTGATACTGGTGGTGGTATTTGTAATGGTGGTACTGGTGGGGGTAGTTGTAGTGGTGGTACTGGTGATGGTAGTTGTAGAGGTGTTACTGAAGGTGGTAGTCGTGGTGGTACTGGTGCTGGTAGTTGTAATGGTGGTACTGGTGGTGGTAGTTGTAGTGGTGGTACTGGTGGTGGTAGTTGCAGTGGTGGTACTGGTGGTGGTAGTTGTAGAGGTAGTACTGAAGGTGGTAGTTGTAGTGGTGGTACTGGAAGTGGTAGTTGTAGTGGTGGCACTGGTGGTGTTAGTTGTAGTAGTGGTACTGGTGGTGGTAGTTGTAGTGGTGGTACTGGTGGTGGTAGTTGTAGTAGTGGTACTGGGTAGGTAGTTATAGGGGTGGTAGTGGTGGTGGTAGTTGTAGTGGTGGTACTGGAAGCGGTAGTTGTAGTGGTGGTACTGGTGGTGGTAGTTGTAGTAGTGGTACTGGTGGTGGTAGTTGTAGGGGTGGTACTGGTGGTGGTAGTTGTAGTAGTGGTACTGGTGGTGGTAGTTGTAGTGGTGGTACTGGTGGTGGTAGTTGTAGTGGTGGTACTGGTGGTGGTAGCTGTATTGCTGGTACTGATGGTGATAGTTGTAGTGGTGGTACTGGTGGTGGTAGTTGTAGAGGTGGTACTGATGGTGGTAGTTGTAATGGTGGTACTGGTGGTGGTAGTTGTAGAGTTAGTACTGGTGGTGGTAGTTGTATTGGTGGTACTGGTGGTGGTAGTTGTAGTGGTGGTACTGGTGGTGGTAGTTGTAGTGCTGGTACT
>JAWQFJ010016381.1:20000-26914 GCA_034096865.1 Theodoxus fluviatilis | reverse complement strand
CCAGGACGCTACAAGTGCCACGGCAGTGCCGTGCAGTTCCAGGACGCTACAAGTGCCACGGCAGTGCCATGCAGTTCCAGGACGCTACAAGTGCCATGCAGTTCCAGGACGCTACAAGTGCCACGGCAGTGCCGTGCAGTGCCAGGACGCTACAAGTTCCACGGCAGTGCCGTGCAGTGCCAGGACGCTACAAGTGCCACGGCAGTGCCATGCAGTTCCAGGACGCTACAAGTGCCACGGCAGTGCCGTGCAGTGCCAGGACGCTACAAGTGCCACGGCAGTGCCGTGCAGTGCCAGGACGCTACAAGTGCCACGGCAGTGCCGTGCAGTTCCAGGACGCTACAAGTGCCACGGCAGTGCCGTGCAGTGCAAGGACGCTACAAGTGCCACGGCAGTGCCATGCAGTGCCAGGACGCTACAGTGCCAGGACGCTACAGTGCCAGGACGCTACAAGTGCCACGGCAGTGCCATGCAGTGCCAGGACGCTACAAGTGCCACGGCAGTGCCATGCAGTGCCAGGACGCTACAGTGCCAGGACGTTACAAGTGCCACGTCAGTGCCGTGCAGTGCCAGGACGTTACAGTGCCAGGACGCTACAAGTGCCACGGCAGTGCCATGCAGTGGCAGGACGCTACAGTGCCAGGACGCTACAAGTGCCACGTCAGTCCCGTGCAGTGCCAGGACGCTACAGTGCCAGGACGCTACAAGTGCCACGTCAGTGCCGTGCAGTGTCAGGACGCTACAAGTGCGACGGCAGTGCCATGCAGTTCCAGGACGCTACAAGTGCCACGGCAGTGCCGTGCAGTTCCAGGACGCTTCAAGTGCCACGGCAGTGCCATGCAGTTCCAGGACGCTACATGTGCCATGTAGTTCCAGGACGCTACAAGTGCCATGCAGTTCCAGGACGCTACAAGTGCCATGCAGTTCCAGGACGCTACAAGTGCCACGGCAGTGCCGTGCAGTGCCAGGACGCTACAAGTGCCACGGCAGTGCCATGCAGTTCCAGGACGCTACAAGTGCCATGCAGTGCCAGGACGCTACAGTTCCAGGACGCTACAAGTGCCATGCAGTGCCAGGACGCTACAGTTCCAGGACGCTACAAGTGCCATGCAGTGCCAGGACGCTACAAGTGCCATGCAGTGCCAGGACGCTACAAGTGCCATGCAGTGCCAGGACGCTACAAGTGCCACGGCAGTGCCATGCAGTGTCAGGACGCTACAAGTGCCATGCAGTGCCAGGACGCTACAAGTGCCATGCAGTGCCAGGACGCTACAAGTGCCATGCAGTGCCAGGACGCTACAGTTCCAGGACGCTACAAGTGCCATGCAGTGCCAGGACGCTACAAGTGCCACGGCAGTGCCATGCAGTGTCAGGACGCTACAAGTGCCACGGCAGTGCCATGCAGTGTCAGGACGCTACAAGTGCCACGGCAGTGCCATGCAGTGTCAGGATGCTACAAGTGCCAGGACGCTACAAATGCCACGGCGGTGCCATGCAGTGTCAGGACGCTACAAGTGCCACGGCATTGCCATGCAGTTCCAGGACGCTACAAGTGCCACGGCAGTGCCGTGCAGTGCCAGGACGCTACAAGTGCCACGGCAGTGCCGTGCAGTGCCAGGACGCTACAAGTGCCACGGCAGTGTAATGCAGTTCCAGGACGCTACAAGTGCCACGGCAGTGCCGTGCAGTGTAGGACGCTACAAGTGCCACGGCAGTGCCATGCAGTTCCAGGACGCTACAAGTGCCATGGCAGTGCCATGCAGTTCCAGGACGCTACAAGTGCCACGGCAGTGCCATGCAGTGTCAGGACGCTACAAGTGCCACGGCAGTGCCATGCAGTTCCAGGACGCTACAAGTGCCATTCAGTGCCAGGACGCTACAGTTCCAGGACGCTACAAGTGCCACGCAGTGCCAGGACGCTACAAGTGCCATGCAGTGCCAGGACGCTACAAGTGCCACGGCAGTGCCATGCAGTGTCAGGACGCTACAAGTGCCATGCAGTGCCAGGACGCTACAGTTCCAGGACGCTACAAGTGCCACGCAGTACCAGGACGCTACAGTTCCAGGACGCTACAAGTGCCATGCAGTGTCAGGACGCTACAAGTGCCATGCAGTGCCAGGACGCTACAGTTCCAGGACGCTACAGTTCCAGGACGCTACAGTTCCAGGACGCTACAAGTGCCATGCAGTGCCAGGACGCTACAAGTGCCACGGCAGTGCCATGCAGTGTCAAGACGCTACAAGTGCCACGGCAGTGCTATGCAGTTCCAGGACGCTACAAGTGCCACGGCAGTGCCATGCAGTTCCAGGACGCTACAAGTGCCACGGCAGTGAAATGCAGTGCCAGGAGGTTACAAGTGCCACGGCAGTGAAATGCAGTGCCAGGAGGCTACAAGTGCCACGCAGTGCCAGGACGCTACAAGTGCCACGCAGTGCCAGGACGCTACAAGTGCCACGGCAGTGAAATTCAGTGCCAGGACGCTACAAGTGCCACGCAGTGCCAGGACGCTACAAGTGCCATGCAGTTCCAGGACGCTACAAGTGCCATGCAGTGCCAGGACGCTACAAGTGCAACGGCAGTGCCATGCAGTGCCAGGACGCTACAAGTGCCATGCAGTTCCAGGACGCTACAAGTGCCACGTCAGTGCCGTGCAGTGCCAGGACGCTACAAGTGCCACGGCAGTGCCGTGCAGTGCCAGGACGCTACAAGTGCCACGGCAGTGCCATGCAGTTCCAGGACGCTACAAGTGCCACGGCAGTGCCATGCAGTTCCAGGACGCTACAAGTGCCACGGCAGAGAAATGCAGTGCCAGGAGGCTACAAGTGCCACGGCAGTGAAATGCAGTGCCAGGAGGCTACAAGTGCCACGGCAGTGAAATGCAGTGCCAGGAGGCTACAAGTGCCACGGCAATGCCATGCAGTGCCAGGAGGCTACAGTGCCAGGACGCTACAAGTGCCACGGCAGTGAAATACAGTGCCAGGACGCTACAAGTGCCAGGACGGTACAAGTGCCACGGAAGTGCCATGCAGTGCCAGGAGGCTACAGTGCCAGGACGCTACAGTGCCACGGCAGTGCCGTGCAGTGCCAGGACGCTACAAGTGCTAGGACGCTAAAAGTGCCATGGCAGTGAAATGCAGTGCCAGGACGCTACAAGTGCCACGGCAGTGCCATGCCGTGCAAGAACGCTATAGTGCCAGGACGCTACACGTGCCACGTCAGTGCCATGCAGTGCCAGGACGGTACACGCGCCACGTCAGTGCCAGGACGCTACAGTGCCACGTCAGTCGCGTGCAGTCCCAGGACGCTACAGTGCCACGTCAGTCCCGTGCAGTGCCAGGACGCTACAGTGCCAGGACGCTACAGTGCCAGGACGCTACAGTGCCAGGACGCTACAGTGCCAGGACGCTACAGTGATAGGACGATACAGTGCCAGGACGCTACAAGTGCCACGGCAGCGCCGTGCAGTGCCAGGACGCTACAGTGCCAGGACGCTACAAGTGCCACGTCAGTGCCGTGCAGTGCCAGGGCGCAACAGTGCCAGAACGCTACAGTGCAATGCAGTGCCAGGACGCTACAAGTGCCACGGCAGCGCCGTGCAGTGTCAGGACGCTACAGTGCCAGGACGCTACAGTGCCAGGACGCTACAAGTGCCACGTCAGTGCCGTGCAGTGCCAGGACGCTGCAGTGCCAGGAGGCTACAGTGCCAGGACGCTACAGTGCCAGGACGCTACAGTGCCAGGACGCTACAGTGCCAGGAGGCTACAAGTGCCACGTCAGTGCCACGCAGTGCCAGGACGCTACAGTGCCAGGACGCTAAAAGTGCCACGGCAGTGCCGTGCAGTGCCAGGACGCTACAGTGCCAGGACGCTACAGTGCCAGGACACTACAGTGCCAGGACGCTACAAGTGCCACGTCACTGCCATGCAGTGCCAGGACACTACAAGTGCCACGGCAGTGCCATGCAGTGCCAGGACGCTACAAGTGCCACGTCAGTGCCGTGCAGTGTCAGGACGCTACAAGTGCCACGGCAGTGCCATGCAGTGTCAGGATGCTACAAGTGCCACGGCAGTGCCATGCAGTGCCAGGATGCTACAAGTGCCACGTCAGTGCCGTGCAGTGCCAGGACGCTACAAGTGCCACGGCAGTGCCATGCAGTGCCAGGATGCTACAAGTGCCACGGCAGTGCCGTGCAGTGCCAGGACGCTACAAGTGCCACGTCAGTGCCGTGCAGTGCCAGGACGCTACAAGTGCCACGGCAGTGCCATGCAGTGCCAGGACGCTACAAGTGCCACGTCAGTGCCGTGCAGTGCCAGGACGCTACAAGTGCCACGTCAGTGCCATGCAGTGCCAGGACGCTACAAGTGCCACGGCAGTGCAATGCAGTGCCAGGACGCTACAAGTGCCACGTCAGTGCCATGCAGTGCCAGGACGCTACAAGTGCCACGTCAGTGCCGTGCAGTGCCAGGACACTACAGTGCCAGGACTCTACAAGTGCCAGGACGCTACAAGTGCCACGGCAGTGCCATGCAGTGCCAGGACGCTACAAGTGCCACGTCACTGCCATGCAGTGCCTTTACGCTACAAGTGCCACGTCAGTGCCATGCAGTGCCAGGACGCTACACGTGCCACGGCAGTGCAATGCAGTGCCAGGACGCTACAAGTGCCACGTCAGTGCCATGCAGTGCCAGGACGCTACAAGTGCCACGGCAGTGCAATGCTGTGTCAGGACGCTACAAGTGCCACGTCAGTGCCATGCAGTGCCAGGACGCTACAAGTGCCACGTCAGTGCCGTGCAGTGCCAGGACGCTACAAGTGCCACGGCAGTGCCATGCAGTGCCAGGACGCTACAAGTGCCACGTCAGTGCCATGCAGTGCCAGGACGCTACAAGTGCCACGGCAGTGTAATGCAGTGTCAGGACGCTACAAGTGCCACGTCAGTGCCATGCAGTGCCAGGACGCTACAAGTACCACGTCAGTGCCGTGCAGTGCCAGGACACTACAGTGCCAGGACGCTACAAGTGCCAGGACGCTACAAGTGCCACGGCAGTGCCATGCAGTGCCAGGACGCTACAAGTGCCTCGGCAGTGTAATGCAGTGTCAGGACGCTACAAGTGCCACGTCAGTGCCATGCAGTGCCAGGACGCTACAAGTGCCATGGCAGTGAAATGCAGTGCCAGGACGCTACAAGTGCCACGGCAGTGCCATGCCGTGCAAGAACGCTATAGTGCCAGGACGCTACACGTGCCACGTCAGTGCCATGCAGTGCCAGGACGGTACACGCGCCACGTCAGTGCCAGGACGCTACAGTGCCACGTCAGTCCCGTGCAGTGCCAGGACGCTACAGTGCCACGTCAGTCCCGTGCAGTGCCAGGACGCTACAGTGCCAGGACGCTACAAGTGCCACGTCAGTCC
This sequence comes from Theodoxus fluviatilis, assembly GCA_034096865.1. Classification (NCBI taxonomy): domain Eukaryota; kingdom Metazoa; phylum Mollusca; class Gastropoda; order Cycloneritida; family Neritidae; genus Theodoxus; species Theodoxus fluviatilis. The sequence goes on along the minus strand of JAWQFJ010016381.1, from coordinate 21,501 downwards.
CGTGCAGTGCCAGGACGCTACAGTGCCACGTCAGTCCCGTGCAGTGCCAGGACGCTACAGTGCCAGGACGCTACAGTGCCAGGACGCTACAGTGCCAGGACGCTACAGTGCCAGGACGCTACAGTGATAGGACGATACAGTGCCAGGACGCTACAAGTGCCACGGCAGTGCCGTGCAGTGCCAGGACGCTACAGTGCCAGGACGCTACAAGTGCCACGTCAGTGCCGTGCAGTGCCAGGACGCAACAGTGCCAGAACGCTACAGTGCAATGCAGTGCCAGGACGCTACAAGTGCCACGGCAGTGCCGTGCAGTGCCAGGACGCTACAGTGCCAGGACGCTACAGTGCCAGGACGCTACAAGTGCCACGTCAGTGCCGTGCAGTGCCAGGACGCTACAGTGCCAGGAGGCTACAGTGCCAGGACGCTACAGTGCCAGGACGCTACAGTGCCAGGACGCTACAGTGCCAGGACGCTACAAGTGCCACGGCAGTGCCATGCAGTGCCAGGACGCTACAGTGCCAGGACGCTACAAGTGCCACGGCAGTGCCGTGCAGTGCCAGGACGCTACAGTGCCAGGACGCTACAGTGCCAGGACGCTACAGTGCCAGGACGCTACAAGTGCCACGTCACTGCCATGCAGTGCCAGGACACTACAAGTGCCACGGCAGTGCCATGCAGTGCCAGGACGCTACAAGTGCCACGTCAGTGCCGTGCAGTGTCAGGACGCTACAAGTGCCACGGCAGTGCCATGCAGTGTCAGGATGCTACAGGTGCCACGGCAGTGCCATGCAGTGTCAGGATGCTACAAGTGCCACGTCAGTGCCGTGCAGTGCCAGGACGCTACAAGTGCCACGGCAGTGCCATGCAGTGCCAGGATGCTACAAGTGCCACGGCAGTGCCGTGCAGTGCCAGGACGCTACAAGTGCCACGTCAGTGCCGTGCAGTGTCAGGACGCTACAAGTGCCACGGCAGTGCCATGCAGTGTCAGGATGCTACAAGTGCCACGGCAGTGCCATGCAGTGTCAGGATGCTACAAGTGCCACGTCAGTGCCGTGCAGTGCCAGGACGCTACAAGTGCCACGTCAGTGCCATGCAGAGCCAGGACGCTACAAGTGCCACGGCAGTGCAATGCAGTGTCAGGACGCTACAAGTGCCACGTCAGTGCCATGCAGTGCCAGGACGCTACAAGTGCCACGTCAGTGCCGTGCAGTGCCAGGACACTACAGTGCCAGGACTCTACAAGTGCCAGGACGCTACAAGTGCCACGGCAGTGCCATGCAGTGCCAGGACGCTACAAGTGCCACGTCACTGCCATGCAGTGCCTTTACGCTACAAGTGCCACGTCAGTGCCATGCAGTGCCAGGACGCTACAAGTGCCACGGCAGTGCAATGCAGTGTCAGGACGCTACAAGTGCCACGTCAGTGCCATGCAGTGCCAGGACGCTACAAGTGCCACGGCAGTGCAATGCAGTGTCAGGACGCTACAAGTGCCACGTCAGTG
>JAWQFJ010016381.1:0-15000 GCA_034096865.1 Theodoxus fluviatilis | reverse complement strand
ATCATGCGTATGTGTGGACATATGCTTGTATGTGTGCGCGCATGCACACGTGCGCGAGTGGTTGTTTGTTTGTGTGTGTGTGTGTGTGTGTGTGTGTGTGTGTGTGTGAGTGTGTGTGTGTGAATGTATGTCAGTGTGTGTGTGTGTGTGAGCGTGTGCATGTATGTCAGTGTTTGTGTGTCACTGTGTGAGTGTGTGTGCGTTTTCCCGCGTGCTTAGTGTTTGTATGCATGGATGTATGTGTGTATGCTCGTGCATGCATGCCTATGTGTGGATATCTTACATGCACGTGTATGTGTGTGTGTTGTTTGTGGGTGTGTGTGTGTGTGCGCGCGCATGTGTGTGTGTAAGCGTGTGCGAGAGCGTGCTTGCGTGCGCACGTGTGTGCATGTATGTATACGTGCGTATGAATGTGCGTATACGCTTACGAGTAGGCGAAGTGTCCATCCGCGTGTGTGTGCGCGTATCCCTCAGCGTGTGTGTGCGTGTGTGTATGTGTGTGTGTATGTATGTGTGTGTATGTATGTGTGTATGTGTAAATGTGTGTATGCGCATGTGTGTTTGTGTGTGTATATATGTGTGTATATGTGTATGTATGTGTGTATATGTGTGTGTATGTGTGTATGTATGTATGTGTGTATGTGTGTATGTATGTATGTATGTGAGGTTGTGTGTGTGTGTGTGTGTGGTGTGTGTGTGTGTGTGTGTGTGTGTGTGTGTGTGTGTGTGTGTGTGTGTGTGTATGTGTGTGTGTGTGTATGTGTGTGTGTGTGTGTATGTAGTGTGTGTGTGTATGTATGTATGTATGTATGTATGTATGTATGTATGTATGTATGTATGTATGTATGTATGTATGTATGTATGTATGTATGTATGTATGTATGTATGTATGTATGTATGTATGTATGTATGTATGTATGTATGTATGTATGTATGTATGTATGTATGTATGTATGTATGTATGTAGTATGTATGTATGTATGTATTAGATGAACATGTACCCTGTTGAAGCGAGTAAGATCCCGTACTGTGATGGTAAGCAGTTAATATCAATGTAGGTGATTGATGGCTTTGGAAAGAACTGGTTAAACATCCGAGCGTGCTCATGTAATGCTTATTGGACATTGAATGCTTCCTGTGTTGGCAATGAAGTGATTTGATATGTATGTATGTATGTATGTATGTATGTATGTATGTATGTATGTATGTATGTATGTATGTATGTATGTATGTATGTATGTATGTATGTATGTATGATGTATGTATGTATGTATGTATGTATGTATGTATGTATGTATGTATGTATGTATGTATGTATGTATGTATGTATGTATGTATGTATGTATGTATGTATGTATGTATGTATGTATGTATGTATGTATGTATGTATGTATGTATGTATGTATGTATGTATGTATGTATGTATGTATGTATGTATGTATGTATGTATGTGTATGTATGTATGTATGTATGTATGTATGTATGTATGTATGTATGTATGTATGTATGTATGTATGTATGTATGTGTATGTATGTATGTATGTATGTATGTATGTATGTATGTATGTATGTATGTATGTATGTATGTATGTATGTATGTATGTATGTATGTGTGTGTATGTATGTATGTATATATGTGTGTGTGTGTATAAATGTGTGAGTGTGTAAGCGCATGTGTGTTTGTGTGTGTGTGTGTGTGTGTGTGTTTGTGTGTGCATATGTGTGTGTAAGTGTGTCTGTATGTGTGTATATGTGTATATGTGTGTATATGTGTGCACGTGTATATGTGTATATGTGTGCGTATGCGTGTGTAGGTGAGTATATGTGTGTGTATGTGTGTGTATGTGTTTGTGTATGAAATTGTGCGTGTGTGTATGTCTGTATGTGTGTGTGTGTGTGTGCGGGCGCGCGCGTGTTTGTGCGCGCATGAGTTTCGGCAATTATCTGCTCTTGCGAATGGCTTTTCCATTTGTCCTTTCGTCTGTCATTCTGTCAGTCATTCAGTCTGTCTGCACGTCTGTCTGTCTGGTGCGTTTGGACTCTTGCCTTCCAATGCATTTATTGTCCAAAGGTGTCGTTTGAAAATAAACACGTGGGAGAGAAATGCGTACACAAAGTAATTAACCTACTGATCGATTAACTGTGAAAATGCACACACATTTTGCATCGTGCTAGAACGCGCTTTGAATGAGTGCTCTTGACTGCTTTTTATCCCGCTTTTCACGTGAATGAAAGAAAGAGAAAGTTACCATCACTTGGAACAATGACGTTTCTGAAGTAGATGTCCACTCTGTGTACGACGTATGGCTTTCCCAGGTCTACTTTCCACCATGGATTATACGTGCAGCTTTGACCTGTGAAGTGGAATAAAGCACTGTTTACAATGCAGCATGCAATTGCTAGTACATATTGAAGGTATAGACAAGGCATGTGATACTGAACAGCTTTTTCTTCCAGGATAGTAAAGGTTTCTCTACAGAATTAAGTTTTCTTGATTATTTTCCAGCAGATTTGCGTTGCCATCTGCTACGAAAATTGTAAGTTTGCGAACACAACACGCACACACACACACATACACACACACACACACACACACACACACACAAACACACACACACGCACACCACACACACACACACACACAAACATTCACACACACATATACTCACACATACACTCACACACACACACACACACACACACACACACACACACACACATACACACAGTTCCCCCGAAAAAAGTTGCCAAACGAATAACTTTAGATTATTATCAGCATTCACAAAAGTCACATAGTGTAAGTGTTGTGCCTTGTGAGGCTATTAACTCAAGCTACGATATCAACATTTCGACACTTGACTCCATATGATATACAGAAAAGGAAGGATAACAGCCTACGCTGTCTGATGTGGTCGGACAAGGTGGAAAACTCAAACACACTGTGGAGCTTGAAGAGGTACAGAAGACTGACCAGGGCTTTGCATATCTGCCCATTCTGACAAGTAGTCTCACTCCACTGTCCTAACTCCCCACTCCGTCTCCCACAAAACCCCCGCTGGGAACCAAAAAGGTTTCTCCCGGTCAAATTTATTTCGACACACAAGACCGTAAGTATCATGGTGCCCGCAGCTCTGTAGAACACCTTCTCAGTGAGTTCACCGCCAGCCTTCCCCTCAACACGAGTGCCTGCCTTGTCGTCCTCACCACATGAAGTCAGCATTGCCTGCCGCCTCCTAAACACACTGCTCCTGTTCACTCCCTGTACATACTACCGGTCACCTGCCTGCCTCCTCCAAAACCGTGCTGCCTGTTTCACTCACTGCTTAATACTACATGAAGTCAGCACTGCCTGCCTCTCCTAAACACACGTGCTGCCTTGTTTCACTCACCACTGCTTACATACTACCATGAAGTCAGCACTGCCTGCCTCCTCCTAAACACACGTGTCTGCCTTGTTTCACTCACCACTGCTTACATACTCTACTACCATGAAGTCAGCACTGCCTGCCTCCTCCTAAACACACGTGCCTGCCTTGTTTCACTCACCACTGCTTACATACTACCATGAAGTCAGCATTGCCTGCCTCCTCCTAAACACACGTGTCTGCCTTGTTTCACTCACCACTGCTTACATACTACCATGAAGTCAGCACTGCCTGCCTCCTCCTAAACACACGTGTCTGCCTTGTTTCACTCACCACTGCTTACATACTACCATGAAGTCAGCATTGCCTGCCTCCTCCTAAACACACGTGCCTGCCTTGTTTCACTCACCACTGCTTACATACTACCATGAAGTCAGCATTGCCTGCCTCCTCCCCCTTCAGAGCTGTCTGCCCCCAGTGTGAGAATGGAGTTAAATCTTCTTTTTCTCTCAGCATTGGTCCACACTTCCACACCTCGTTGGAGGCCAGACCTCGCACAGCCAACCACCGCCACCCACTCCCCACATTCTACTTCCGCCTGACCTTCCTCGACCTCATTGACCCCCTTCGTCACATGTTTGGGAATTGTTTTATTTTGTTATGACTCATCTTGTACTGTTTTGCTTGTTATTTCCCCGTTGTTTTGGGTACCACGAAGGGTGAAAGCTAAGGGTCACTCCTTGTATCTTTCTCTTCTAGTATTTTCTTTTTTGCTCGTTTTAATTAACTTATTTTACTTTATCAAAATATTTCTTTTCATTAAAAACTACGGAGTTTGTTGTTCCTCCGGACTTTGGGACCCACTCACCTAGTTGTCACAGCAGCAGCTCATACTTGTCTGTTGTCTACTGTGAGTGCGAACACATTCCATGATCACTTCCATGACAATAATCAATGGAAGATCATTTCGAGATTAGACATGAAACAAACATACAAAGTGTTGAAGTGGAGTTGAATTTAAAGTTTGTTCGTTAGTGTAAAACATGAGTGTAGACAAATTGTCATCAAAATGCCGGCAACAGTTTACACACCTTTTACAACAGGAGGTAAATAGAGGACAATGTTGGTAAGAACATTTTGCAAACAGTTTGAAGATTTACGAAAACAAAGAGCAATCTACAAAATCCAGCAAGAGCAACCGCAGTAAGGAGGTTTGTCCTTACCGTTCAGCCAGTCCGTGACAGCGCATGTCTTGTCACTGTACTCTTTGGTGCGGAAACCGTCCACGGCCAGACCAGCAGACGCATTGTACGTCAGGTGAGGTGTGGTGTAGTTGTCTGTCCCGTCAAAGGTGGAGCTCTGGGAGGCTGACTTGTTCACTGCCACGTTGACCAGTTCACCTGGACAAAAGAGTTGCAGCACACTCCTAGTCCCACGGAGACAGACACAGACAGACACATAGGCATACCGATGGACAGACACAGACCGCCTCAGCGTGAACAGTAACCCATGGTCACGTGACGTCTGCATGAACGTATTTAAGTCCCGTGACGTGTTGCGGCTTACCTCCCATGCAGGTTTTGTGACAAATATTGAATCAAATGTCAAAAGTTGATATTCCAACTGACATGTTTTGGCATAACATGCTGGTGGATACTTACGTGAACTTTTCGTAGTTCCTTTTTTTCTCTCACACTAATATAGACATACAAGTTCAAAAATCCCTGAATAGACACAAAGAAAACCTATTAGAAATATTAGATGAAATAAGATTCCAGTCACTATAAAGTTTGTTATAATAACCCTCTTCCTGTCCCATTTACACACATTCCACGCGCGCGCACGCACACACACACACACACACACACACGCACACGCACATACATACACACACGCACATACATACACACACGCGCGCGCACACACGCGCACGCACACGCACGCAGAAACATGGACACACCCGCACATACATACGCACACACATGCACACGCACACACACACACACGCACGCACGCACGCACACACACACACACGCACGCTTAAACATGCACAAATGCGCATACAAACGCTCACACACACATGTACAAGCACACACAAATACACACCACCACATACATGCTCTCACATGCAAGCATGTGCACATACACATAAACACGCACATATCAACTTGCGCATGTGCACGCGAGTGAACACACGTACACACATATATATTTATACTTTCTCTGTCATGTCCTTCCGTATACGTGACTATCTCTGCCAGTGTGTGTGCGTGCGTGTGCATGTGTGTGCGTGCGTGTGTGTGTGTGAGTGTGTGTGTGTGCGTTTGTGTTTTGTTTGTGTGTGCGTTGTGTGTGTATGTGTTTGTATGTGTGTGTGTGTGTGTGTGTGTGTCTGTGTATGCATGTATGTGTGTGTTTATGTGTGCGCGTGTGTAATTTTGTCTCCTCTCGGTGTGTGTTTGTGCGTGTGGGTGTGTACGCGCGCGCATGTGTGTATGTCTCTCTCTCTCTCTCTCTCTCTCTCTCTCTAAAAATAATGCTGCAAAATGCTGCTGATAGACTAGGTCTTGTGATAAACATAGAAAAAAAACCAAAGTGGTTATATTTAGAAATGGAGGATATGTCGCTGCTCACGAAAAATGGGTGATGGTGACTCAAGGCTTGAGGTTGTCGCACAGTACACGTATCTTGGAGTGACTCTATCTACCAGGTTGTGTACAAATACAATGTTATCCGATATAGTTACCAGAGCCAAAGCAGCGTCAATTCAGATCCAAAGGTCCGTGAGAAAGCTTACCTTAGTTACGCCTGAAATATTGTACAAAATTTTTGACGCACAAATTCAGCCTATACTGTTGTACGGATCAGAACTTTGGGGCACCAATGACTGTAAATGCATTGAAACTGTCCATATGTACATGTTGAAGTGGTTTCTCAATGTTGCCTTTAACACACCCAACGTTATGATTTATGGAGATACAGGGAGGTATCCACTGGACATAAATGCTAAATTAGGCTCGGTGAAATATTGGTTAAAACTACTTGGAATGGAGCGGGACAGATACCCTTACCAAGTGTACATGTCTATGCTTGGCTTAGTTGATGGGAAACATAATTGGGCAACAGGTATTAAAACATTATTGTTGAAGTATGATTTCAAAAGGGAGTGGGATGGTCAAATAGTCCAAAATGAAACTACATTTATGACACATCTTAAATGTAGAATGATTGAGTGGTACGACAGCAACTGGAGAAATTGTTTGCAGCAAAGTACAAGATACTCCTTCTACAAATTAGTAAAGGTTGAACGTGGTATAGAGCCATACCTTTATGCATTAGACAAGAAAGTATTTCGAGATGCCTGGATACGCTTCAGAATGGGAATTAGCGATTTATATAATCATAAGTATAGATACAGTACTGCGTCATACCCAAATATATGTCCATTATGTATGGAAACGGAAGAAGACGAAGTTCATTTTCTACTACATTGTCCAGCCACCTACGATCTAAGGAGTAAATATATAATACCATTTATACAAATTAGTGTTAGTAGACCTCTTACTGACATGTTTGCAACTGATAATGTCATTGTTATTAGAAGTATTGCCACATACATTTACAAAGTATTCCGTAGAAGAACAGAAGCCATGGTAATGTTCGACAGCTACATAAACTTGATGGAAAATTAGATTTATTACTATAAGATGCAATTGTCACCGTTGGTCGATATGGTATTGGGAAGTGACATCCTTAGGTACAAATTTTGTCATTTCTTGTAACTTGTAATGGGCCGGAGGCCCCCACAATAAACTCATTTGTTCGTTGTTTGTTCTCTCTATCTCTCTCTCTCTCTCTCTCTGTATACGCATTCGTGGGAAAAAAGCGTATGCACTCGTGCTCTCCTTTTACTTTACACTTTTTCCTTCCTAACGCTTCCAACGAGAGTGGGACGGGGCGCGCACGATCTCCCTCTCACAGTCCACTCGTGCTGTGCAGGAAGAACGGAGGGCTCGCACTGACAAGGGTGCAAACAGGAGAAGGACTGACATCGGACACGAGTTTACAAAAGGCTGGTTCTAAGTATGGGATGCCAGTCTGTCAGTCTGAGTAAAACAAGAGTAATGGTTGGACTCAGTTTTTTTCAAGCATTTGTGCGATGGCTGTTCTTAACTGGGCGAATTATCGGCCCGCGAACCAGGTTCGGAGGGATCGGCGAACTAGATTCTGGCACCGTCGTTTCTTAACTGGACGAACTCTTGGCTCGTGCACTAGCTTCGAGAGGATCCAGTAAGCAGGTTTGAGGTTCCCAGAGCATTTAGTAGGACCCACTCACATCTTCGCTCTGACTGGCTGGTCAGAGCTCTCTGCGCCTGGAAGTTTGCTTGTTTGGTTAAACAAGTAAACAAACTACGCCCGCCTATTCTTTTCTTCAATTAACACGCAAAAGGCTCATTAGTAAAACTACTGACACACATACACGACAAAAATACCAGCAAACAATATAATTTCATCAACACTATATGTAGAATGCATCAGTAGTTTATTCAAATTGCTTTGTTATTTGATTCAAAATGGATGTCTAAATAGTGTGACCTCAACGTCAGCTTGGTTAGCACAGTGCCGAATGCTCATCTTTACAGTGAGTTAAGAAACACAATCACGGGATCCATCAAACTACCGGACTACAAGCAAGTGTGCAGACGATCTATTCGTAAACAAAACATTAGTTGCCAAGAAAGTTCGCCGAACTAGTGGTTCGTCAAGTTAAGAACAGGCTAAAATGAAGACCGCTCTCGCTCCGTCGCATGACAGGCCTGGAAAGAGTCCTCGCGAAATGTTTGGGGAATATTTGGGAGTGATTTGCACTTGGCAAAACACATAGCGGGCTCTGAAAATCCCCAGCAGTAACTGGATACGCAATTAGCTTGTTGTTGTTCTTGTTGTTATTACTTTTGTTGTCGTCTTTGTCGCAATCGTCGAGATCCTCCTCTTCCTGGTCGTGACCATCATCATCGTCGTCGTCGTCGTTGTTGTTGTTGTTGTTGTTATTCAGGGAGGAAAGCGTCAGGTCTTGACTGCACTTCCAACGAAGATCTCAGCTTATGCTATTAAAAAATTGGCTCGGTGTTCTGCCATCTATTTAATATCTCCTTTACTAATTTCCTCAACCCAAGGCTATGGGCAATCACAGAGAACAACTGTGCTGTACAGTTCTGCATTACTGAATCTGTCTAGCCATGTGTGCAGTCTACTGCAAATCACCCGCTGTCGTCGCAAGTTACGCAGCTGTCTCCATTTACAAATAAACGCCGCCCGTGCGTAGTGTGACCAGACAGAGAGTGGAGTTCATAATGGACGTAAGATGCCACTTTACACCACAGGATCTTTTTTCGTTTTGGTTGTGCGGAGGTGATTGGTTGGGGAGATTGTAAATCGAAAGGGAGACCACACTCACTATTAGCATGATGGGAAGGGAAAAGATGGAAATACATATATCAGCACACTAGGTTAGCACGAGTACACGCGGACTTGTGGCCTTTGCGCCTGGCACGAGGGTGTCCCGGGTCCCTTTTCCGGCCAATGTCCTCCTCGTCTCTAATTTTTTAATCTCCCGACAGTTCTCACTTTGCTGTTTTACTAGAATTAGAAAACAACGTTTTTGTTCTTTCAAAGAACACGCCATGTGTGGGAACGCCTTTTTATGCCTTCTAAATGATGGAGCAGAAAAATACATTCTTGCGGGAGATGATTAACGTGTTCTCATCTGAATCTGTACAATGCGTGCAGTACAACCAGTTAAATCCCTTCAATAACCATCAGAAACATTAATCATGGGTCGCTAGGAAATTGCTTTGACATATCAACATCGCTTTTGAAAGCGAGGTTAGCTTTGTCGAAGAAGATTCCATGATGACCCATGATGTGGGATTCGCTTTGAATTGTTTTAGTGAAGCATATACGACTATAGGCTGTCTGGTTTGTGAGGAATGACTTATGTCTATTGCCATCACTCAAGGCTCCCTATTACTAGTGTGCTGTCCTTACTATTGATAATGTCTATTCCTCCGTGAACTAATAGGAGCATATAAAGAGTGACACCTGTCATCATGACTATGGAAAATTATCTAAGTTTATCAACATTTTGGTAATTGTCATGAGCGAGGATATGGGTAAAAGAAAATCAAATAAATGAGAGAAAACATGTTATTTCGCCCTCAAAGTAAGTTAGCTACTGGTTGCCTAGATGTGAAAGAATTATATTCCTGCCAGATTATAAATGGCAGGAAAACCTAATCATGTTAGCACTCAATATATAGCAGTTTTCATGGGGGTGGGTGGGGGTGGGGGGTGAGGAAGAGAGAGAGAGAGAGAGAGAGAGAGAGAGAGAGAGAGAGAGAGAGAGAGAGAGAGAGAGAGAGGGAGAGAGAGAGAGAGAGAGAGAGAGAGAGAGAGATTAGAGAGAGAGAGATTAGAGAGAGAGAGATTAGAGAGAGAGAGAGGGAGAGAGAGAAGGGAGAGATAGAGAGAGAGAGAGAGAGAGAGTTAGAGTTTGTGTATTTGCCCTCTAGTGTGTTCAAGTAAAACCCACAGAGGAAAGGGGCGGGATGAGATGACTGGTGGGAAAAAACTCTGGTACTTTTGTCGCAATACACCATAAAAGAAAACAAGACTTTCTGTTTGGTCTGTCCGTCCGTCCTACCGTTTTACCATCTAATAACTCACCCACCCACCATCACCATCTCCCACTCTACCCCCCCCTCTCTCTCTCTCTCTCTCTCTCTCTCTCTCTCTCTCTCTCTCTCTCTCTCTCTCTTTGTATCTATTCGGTCGTGTAGCACTCAATGGCGCTCGACTCTTGAAAGGCTTGCTAGGCATAGCTCTATTGTGCCCTCGATAATCCGTCGCGGATGGTGGGGGTGGCCACCACCTCCATCACCACCACCACCACAAACAACACCATCACCACCACCACCACCACGTCCATCATCACCTAAACTACCACCACCTCCATCACCATCACCACCACCACCACCTCCTCCATCACCACCAACGCCACCATCTCCATCACCACCACCACCACCTCCATCACCACCACCACAATCACCACCAACACCACCAACACCTCCATCACCACCAACGCCACCACCTCCATCGCCACCAACAACGCAACCACCTCCATCACCATCAACAACACCACCACCACCACCACCTCCATCACCACCAACGCCACTTCTATCACCATCAACACCACCACCACCCCCATCACCACCAACACCATCATTATCACCACCATCACCTCCATCACCACCAACACCACCACCACCTTCATCACCATCCCCACCAATACCAACACCAACACCACCAACAACACCAACACCACCACCACCATCACCACCACCTCCGCAATCTCCACCACCACCACCATCACCTCCATCACCACAAACCCCACCCCCACCTTCATCACCATCACCACCGATACCAACACCACCACCACCACCTCCAGCACCACCAACACATCCACCTCCATTCCACCAACACCAACACCACCACCACCACCACCACCACCACCACCAGCACCACCTCCATCACTTCCCTCACCACCACTTCCATCACCACCAAAACCACCTCCATTACCACCACCACTACCACCACCACCACCTCCATCACCACCACCACCACATCAACACCACCACCACAACCCCCATCACTACCACCACTACAACCCCCACCACCTCCATCACCACCACCACCACCTCCATCACCATCACCACCACCACCAACACCTACATCACCATCAACATCACCATCACCATCAACACCGCCACTACCACCTCCACCCCCACCACCATCTCCATTACCACCAACATCACCAGCATCACCACCAACACCATCACCACCACCACCACCTCCATCACCACCAACGCCACCACTGCCATCACCACCACCACCACCCCCACCACCTCCATCACCACCACCATCACCACAACCAACATCACCACTACCACCATCACCACTAACGCCACCACCACCTCCATCACCATCAGCATCACCACCTCCATCACCACCAACAACACCACCATCATCACCTCCATCAGCACCAACGCCACCACCACCTTCATCACCATCACCACCAATACCAACACCAACACCACCAACAACACCGCCACCACCACCACCACCACCATCACCACCTCCCCCACCTCCACCACCACCACCACCCCATCACCACCATCACTATCACCACCACTACCCACACCACCACCACCACGATCTCCATCACCACCACCACCACCACCACCCACCACCACCACCACCTCCATCACCACCAACACCAACACCACTACCTCTATCACCACCAAAACCACCACCACCTCCATCATCACCACCACCAACATCACCAACACCACCACCTCCACCACCACCACCACCACCTTCATTACTACCACCACCACCACCACATCCATCACCACCACCACTACAACCACCACCACCTCCATCACCACCACCACCACCTCCATCACCACCAACACCACCACCACCACCATCACCACCAACACCACCATCATCACCACCACCACCACCACCGCCACCTCTACCACCACCTGCACCACCACCTGCACCACCATCTGCACCACCACCTGCACCACATGCACCACCACCAACTGCACCATCACCACCTGCACCATCACCACCACCTGCACCATCACCATCACCTCTACCACCACTGTGTTTACAATTCTAAAGAGTAAAAAAATGGTATACACCATTCACATTTTGAAAGAAAATTAATATGCCTCAGTCTAGCGTAAATCTAAAAAACAAAGACGATCGTAAGACATTCATGTTTACACACTCACACAGTTCATGTGCCCACTCTCATACTTTTCGTCCATTCTGCCAACCCCATGCTAACAAACCATTTAGGCGGCGACAGAGAAAAACCTTCTGTCATTCCTGCACGCTCACGCTCGCTCATGTTCTCTAGTGGGACTTGAACAATTATTCCTCATCAAAGTTTCTTCACAAAAGGCGACACTAACAACGTCTCATATATCTGCTCATCGCTGCATGAGGCGAGAAACCATTCAGTGTTTCGCTCTGACGCATCGGATGACGCATACATGTTCGAGTGCGAGTCAGCAGGCCCGAGGGACATTTCGATGCTCAGTGGGAGACTACAACACTTGACACCAATATTAACGTGCAATCTTTCCGTATCTAAGTTCTACTTTCGATGCACAGTCAAAAGGGAATGCAAAAGGAGGAAAAGGATAAGGAAGTAGGAAAAAACAAGGGAGGGGAAACGGGGGAGGGGGAGGGGAGGATAAGGGGGATACGGAAGGGGGAAGGGGGGAGGGGAGGGAGGGAGGTGGGTGGGCGCGAGAGAAGAGGAGGAACTGACGTGTGGAGTGCCATGGCGGGCTTGCGCAAGTGCAGGAGGGTTGATTGTAGGCTGGTCAGGGAAGGCGAGAGGGTGGAAAGGGGTGGTGGGGGGAGGGGGGGGGGGAGATAAGAGAAGGGGGATGGGGGTGGAAGGAAGGAGGGAAGAAAGGCAGATGAGAGAGGACACAGATAAGGGGATGGGTAAGTCTGTTCCGTGTGACTAAGCCGCAATGCATCTGCCGTCCTTCGAGTATGATGACATACCACTACGATTGACTCAAGACTTTCGCATCCTACAGTACTGTGAAGTGACAGAAAATAGTTTGCTCTAATTAATGCTGAGAGAATAAAAAAATACACGTTTCCTTGGCAAATTATGCAAAAGTAAACGCGCACACTTTCACACACGCACACACACGCACACACACATACACACACGTACACACACACATACACACACACAGACACATGCACACATGCACACGCACACGCACATGCACACACGCACGCACGCTAGCACACACACACACTTGCTGCTTATGGATGCACACACACACGCGTGTGCATGTAGCCCGCGCTATTACAAAGGCCGAACACAACCTTCCTCTGATATGTCTGAACAACAACTATGTTCCTTTTCTTTCAAATGTTCTTTACTTTAATCATTTACACATTAAAACGATGAATGGTTCGCACTCACCTAGCACTCACAAAAGCAGGACACAACCTTCCTCGATCAGCTCCACGTGGTGTTGTAGCTTGCACTATTACAAAGGGCCGAACACAACCTTCCTCTGATATGTCTGAACAACAACTATGTTCCTTTTCTTTCAAATGTTCTTTACTTTAATCATTTACACATTAAAACGATGAATGGTTCGCACTCACCTAGCACTCACAAAAGCAGGACACAACCTTCCTCGATCAACTCCACGCGACCACTGTCCAATCTTTGTCCACGCTGCCGCCGCCCGCAATCCGAATTTCGCTCACTCCATCACCGGCGGGATGCACGCAAACAGCGACCCTAGCACCAGTTCACCACATTACACGCGCACGCCCACAAACACACACACACACACACACACACACACACACACACACACGCCTGCTCTTACTCAAAACTCCGTCTCTCCTGCCCTTGCAATTGTCATTTCTTGTATGGCTGTCAATCAGGTTCCAGTTCACCACACTACACCCTCCCCTCCTTTAAATCCGTTGCCCAGTCTGAGTCTGAGGAAACAGTGGGATAGGAAACCATAAGCGATTATGAGTCAGCATCATAGTAATCGGTTTATATCACACCCGCGTCTGGTCTGCAATCTTCAGCGAGTTGATGGTGGCATCTGCTGGTTGGCCCAGTCCCGTGTAGGTCAGTCTTGCCGGCTGGCGTCTCTCACGCTGGCGTCGGGCAGCCGGCTCGGCTACAGGACTGTCTTCATGGTCCAGCGTGGCGTCCTGCGCGCCCGTCAATTCCGCACGAGGAGTCCCACGCCGAACGGGTGACCCGGGTGGTTCGTGAGGGCCGTTGAGGGAGAGTCTGCGAGTTTCAGGAAGGACGTTCACTGGAACAGGGAGGGGGTGGGGATCGTCCAGGACGGGGGATTCAGGGTCCAGGGGGTGCGGACTGCAGCCGGCCCGCCTCCGGCGTGGCGGAAGAGGGTGTTGCGAGTCAGGGGACAGGGGGTACGGGGTAAGCGAGCCCCTAGCAGTAGATTGTGGCTCTGAATTGGGAGAGGGTACCTCCGCGTCCATTTGCTGGTCTGCACGCTGTCTTGGAGGGGTACGAGTCCGTGGTGCATCGTAACCACCCGCATCCTGTACTGAAGTGCCCGAAGCACGCCCTGGGTCGATCTGCCACAGTCCATTCCGCAAATCGTCACATGTACTGCCTCTGGGCTGTGGGCTTGCTGCTTGGCTTCGGGGTTTGAACACTGGAGCGCCGGGATTCAGGGCACCTTTGGCAGAGGCAGCTCCGTTATTACGTGTGGCAGAAGGAGCGCCAGACCCAGCTGCACGAGTTCTGCCAGCGACCTGTCCTGTCGTAGTGTCTGCTGGTACGAAGGGCAGAGCATCACAGGGTAACAACATGTTTCTGTGGAGTACTCGGGTCTTGGTTCTACGTCCAGTCTCTGGCTTCACCTCAAACACTGGGGCGTTGCTTTCCATTCTGCGGACCACTACATGGACGATGTCCTCCCAGAACGAGCGTAATTTGCCCGGTCCTCCTCGCTGCGTCAAATTTCTC
>JAWQFJ010016380.1:17500-29609 GCA_034096865.1 Theodoxus fluviatilis | reverse complement strand
ACAGCTCTTTATACCCCCTTTCACACGAGAATCCATTTGTGCACGACAGATAGAAATAACAGCACCTTCAGTGCTTCACTTAAGTTGCACTCATTCTCATCTGTATCTATGGTTAATCTTTTACAACAGCCGTAGCTCAGATCTTCAATAGCCACCGACAAAGACATTGATCATTCCTTTGGTTAGGTGTGCTTGTGTTAAGTTTGCTTTTTGTAAGGGCTTGTACACATTTCAACTTCAGGCATATATATATTTTTAATATTCTCTAGCATATGAGAAAACAAATACATGAATGATTCAAGCAAAATATCACGGGAACTCACATAGTGTTTCCATTTCAAAGGATATGTATACAAAAAGTATTCTAAGAAAGCTAGCCAGGCATAATACATCATACTGATATCACATTTTAAAAAGCAACGCTACACTGAAAATGCTAAAGTGAAATCCGAAGTCTGCGTGTGCAAATGTTGTGAAGTGCTTATTTTATCTGTTGTAGGGAAACTTGCACAAATCGCCAATAATCATCAAAAGGGACGCAGCACGGGAACATATGCACGTAAAAAGCAAGAAGTACTGACTGCATTTTTGCAACATATGAATAATCATGAGTGGAAAACAGTGCAGTCATGGTGTGTACATGCAGTTATTTCATTGTTTATAGCTCTGGTGGCGTGCCCTTTTCACGCAGTCGTTGATTTTGGCAAAGGTTCGTTGTTACGGCCTACACAGGTCCCATTCTCTATCGCAGGCATCGATCGACACACAACTTTTGAACGGCTGAACATCATTTCGAGACAAAGCACTGCCGTGGCTCACCATGTACGTGGGTACCGGGCAGTAGAATCCTATTGTGTACGTGTTTGATTTTCCACGTTGCTTCTAGTACGCACGTAGATGTATTCATCCTCTGGGTCAGGTTCTATGCATGCAGCGGTGTTGTTCACACTTGAGTCCCGACATTGGGCAGCATCTGAAGTTGACAGGCAGAGCAATGCAGTTGGGCCCAGAGCTGTGGAACTTGTTCCCTGGGTGTGCTGAAATTCTGCTCCAGCTGGCTTGGGCAATGCAGTTGTTGGTTTCTCCAGACAGTACTGAAATGAAACATCTGCATTTACCTCGTTGGCTGCATCTGTCAGGCTATCGGCCGCTGCAAGCTCCCTTGTCAGGAAGCTGAAAAGGGGCAAGAGCTCCGGATCGGCATATTGTTCTTTCTCGAATACCTCCTGCATTATCTGCAGTCTCAAATTGGGGGAAAGATCAGAAAACACGGAATTCTGAAGTCCAGATGTGTTTGTTGCAAAACAAATTTCTAACCATTTCAGGGTCTGAGCAAAACTAGAGCTGGAATGTAGGTCTATGTCTTCATCAACCCAAGGTTCAAGAAAGAACAATTCTACCGCTCTCTGAAACCATTGCGATGTCTCCCGAGTGTTCTGGCCCTCAATACTGGACTCCATGCTGTCCATGACCATTTTCTTAACTTTCCCAGCAAGTCTTTCGCAGATCATGCACCAAACGGACGTGGAAAGTGGACTCACGTCGCCTTCACCTTTCCCCTCAGCTTCCTGTCTTGCGACTGCCTGTGACTGTGCAAGTTCAGTGTCGAATACATCAGTGATGTCGACTCCGAAGGCTTCAAGAAAAAAAAGCAGGCACAATGTGTGTATAGCATATGGAGACGAAAAGAGGGCATACGCAGTAATGTAACTTTGTTGAAGAAATGCAAGTTGAGAGCAGAAATGGTGCGAGCTCTTTTCAATGGCTTTCCACAATGCAATTTGTGCTTCTTCAACGGATGCATACACTCTGCCGGCTCTCTCTGTGTCTCCTGATCCCGACGTATGGCTTTTGGTAGAATGAAACGTTTCTCCTGGCACTGAGAACTTTCCCTCGGCGCAGACGAAGTCTTCCATGGCTTCCATGGAGACGATATCTGGATCCTCACACTGTCCCCCGCTCTGGCGTGTATTCCCTGCGTGTGTTGGGGCAGCGCTGTCGTCTTGCTCGCAGTGAGGAGGGTGGGACCTGGCAGCAGAGTTCAGCGTCTCACAGGGGCAGCCCATGACGTCATGGAAACTCGAGAGGAACTGTTGGCAGTTGTAGAGGAACACTTCGGTCGCCACGAAAAAACGACGGAGTACAAGAATGGTGCACTGCAACAGCAAAGCAGCTTTGTCTTTATCGTCGTCCTCCGACCTTTCATCTTCCATGAATTGCCCGTGAAAGAAAAAGCAAAACCTGGACTGGGACAAAAGTTTACGTTGGTGAAATTCGTCCGCATCAAAGTTGGTTATGTAATTTTCCTTGTTGACTGATATATTCATGTATTCTTTCATGGCAATTTCACTCTCCGAGTCATGTTCTATACATGTATGTTCTTTCCAGTCCTTCCTCGCCAGCATGTAAATGTTTTCTTTATCCCGACTCGATTTCGTGCAAGTGTGCTCTTCTACCTTGTTTCTTTCACGCACGTAGATGTATTCATCGTCAGGGTCTGACTGTGTACGTGTGTGATCTCCTATCTTGTTTCTTGCACGCACATATGCGTATTCATCGTTCGGATCAGGTTTTGTGCATGCGTCAGTTTTGTTTTTGCTTGGGTCCCGACATTCTGAGACTGAACTTTTGTGGAGTGTAGTGTTTTTTGCACGACACCAGAGACATTTGCATCTTACACGGACAGACGGCTTTTTGTAAGGGTCGCGGTAGGAAGGGCATTCTTTCCTGGTTTCTTGAGTTGCCTCATCGCTGTTGGAGCTGCATGGACTGGAGATTATCTTCCTCTCTTTTTCCTCCGTCTCTTTTCTGTCTACACAGCTTGATTCATTCACATCAACGCTGTCTTTCTGCACCCTCTCAGCGCTCTTGAACGTATCTTTACTTGCACGTGTCAGATGAAGCGACCTGATGTGCTTGAGAGCCTTCATGAGTCCCTTGACAGAGGGCCTCCCACATTCACACCTTTCTCCCTCGTAATCCACTCCATCCTTGTGGTCCTGCTTGCAGTGCTGCATGACGTGGTTGACCAGGGTCCTTATCTCGTCACATGCCACCTGATGGCGATCATTCAATGCCTGGGAGATCGCTTTATGACTTGCAGCTTTTTCTGCTTCCTTTTTTGTAGTGTGGGGACGAGGCACTCTTTCGTAGATCACTTCCTCATCTGAGTCGAGGACGATTTCAGAGTGCGGCTGGATTCCATCATCTGGTTTGGTCTTAAGGTCATGTGTTTGTTGAGAAGGATTCGAGGCTTCTTGGTTGAGGAAATTACTGCACATGACGACGAGAATGGCGCCATCCACGTCCAGTTCTTTCAAGAATGTCTCCAAGGAGTCCAAGATGAGTTCAAGACACTCGTGCCTCCTTTCCTTCAAGCTCTCATCCATGTGCACCTCTGTCGAGCCCTGACGTTCTGGTGCGGCCTCAGTGGACTCTGGAGTTTCCGTGTCAGCTTGACTTGGAGACAATTTCTTCAGTCTGAAGAGAAGTTCTTCGGCCACGCGACATATCATCAATGTGTGTATCACTTCTTCATGGCCACATCTGCCTTCGTTCTCCATCCATGGGTCATCATCGGCTAATTCCACAAGAGACCTTTTCTTGAGGCTTCCGTCCGAGAAGTGCCATCGCATACAGGGCATGTTCAAGGCTGGAGTTGAAGATTGTTGGAGGTCCTGCAGACCAAAAGGCCAAGTTGGGTGTTGAGACGAGCAGAGTGGAAGTGAATCTGGACACAAATATGGCTCTTCACCCTGTCTGTTCTTCAGATGATCATTGGATGTCACAAGTCTCAGTAAGGCACTGCACATGCATAGATCGCTTGATTCGAATACAGCATGAAAAAGTGATCCACTATCCTCCTCCTCATCATCGTCATCATCATCATCGCGTCTGATTTCATTTTTTGAATACAGCTTCAGTTTTTTCATCAGTGTCTGGTGCAAATCTTCTGCCATCAATGTTTTTTTTTTTTGCTAATGTGGAGAATACATAACTATCTTTTGTGACATCTCTGCATCCGGAAGGTAACACAAATCCCTTGCAAGTTGTCAATGGGTGTTCTTCCAGTCTGGAAAGGAATCTCTCCGGTTGCAGTACGGCGCCTCCATGACAGGTCCAGCTGCTCATCAGTCGAATGGAGTTTATGCTGCTGAGGACCTTCTGCGCCACGACACGAGACATTGTTGGTGAATTAGAGAGCAGGTCCGCTTTTCCGACAAACTCTAAGTTCATGTCGAACAGGTCTGAGTCATTCACTTGCAGACGAGCCAGTTTCACGCCTGGGCGTGACGCTGTGCCGATGTGGTACCAAACGCTACCTGCGGGGACTTCAGGTGGAGTTCGGGAAAAAATCAAGATGGGCGCTCCACTGGACCCTTTATCAGTCGGTGCATCGTGCTCATACTCCCCCGTGTCCAAAGACTCTTTCAGAACGCGCCCAAAGCTGACTTGTTTCGGCTGGCCCAGTGGATGAGAGATGATGCATACCAATTTTGGAGCGCTTTCCTTGTCGGAAACTTCATCGACTTTGGTCTGAAATGTCAACGTAGGGATGTTTTCGTCTTGGAATAGATTGTATTTCTCAATGGAAAACACTGCAAGTGTGAAGTCCTCCTGGTTACCCCTGAGTGCTCCCTTCCCTCTCCCTCGACTTACTACCCTGATATTCGTATTTCTTTTACCATCAATTTTCATTGGTTCATTGTAGTCTAGGTACAGTGTTGCATTTCTGATTTCCTCGTTGTCGTACAGGACATGCCTGTTGGTCGACACGATGGCGTAGTCGTTACTGATCCACAGAAGAAATCCGGTGCCCTTTGTGATTCCCTGCCCATCAAATTTGAACTTTTGTGGTCTTCGGTTACTCAATTTATTGTTGACAATGTTCACCACTCTATTGGCGGTTTCTTTGATGAACCTAAGCGCTTCCTCACACCGTATCTCTTCCGGCAAATCCTCTTCTTCCAAGTCTTCTATCGAAATGAATCCCTCTCCCAAGTCTTTTCCTTGATCTCCACCCTCCATTTCCCCGTCGAGTTCCACCTCGCAGTCTGTGTTCTTGGTCCATGCTGCGGGTTTGCCTTCTGGTCCGCCCCTTCCTCCAGCTGAGACCCGTCTTTCCCTTGTAAGCACTCCTTTGCATTCGCTCTCAGGGAAGTAGACTTCTGGAGTAATCTCTTCACCAGTTGATCTTGAACAGAAAGTGTCGTGGTCCTTTGCCGATTCCATTATGTTTGTTTATTCTGAGAGTGTCTTACCTGCCAGTGATATTCATTGTAAGCTTACTGACATGGCAGTCGTGTCTTTCAGGCCGTCACAACGACCTTGACGAATTGTCACTGACAGGAGTTTATGACAGCCGGGAGCAGGTAACCTTATTTACATGTAAATCAACTGCGCTCTGAGGTGGGGGTGGATATATATATATATATATATATATATATATATATATATATATATATATATATATATATATATATATATATATAGAGAGAGAGAGAGAGAGAGAGAGAGAGAGAGAGAGAGAGATTGTGCGTGAGTGACTACGTATGTGTGTAAAGCGTCTAAAAAATGCCCAGTTTATAGGAAAGGTGAGAGATATGAAAGCATCTGATATAGTTAGATTTATCACCAGGTACACCAATGTGGCAAACAAAATGACAAAACGCTCTTTTCGAGAATGTTCGCCGGGTGCGCTTCAATTGCAAGACTGTAACCATAACCCAATGTCTACCTTATGCACTTTTTTTCGTTCCTTGCACGATTTTCTTGCATAGCACCACCGTATCTTTGCAAGGCTACAAGATTCGAAAAACTCTCATTTCCTAGGCACATCACTCACTCATCATATCACTGATACATTCCGTTGCAACACGCTGTAAGGTTTCGGGAAAAAAGGAAACGGAGCCATTTTGTAACTCAGCAGAAACTAGTCGGTAAGAGAGACCAAAGATAGAAGCCTGTCCGCTAGCACATTTACGTGGTCATTTATTATTCACCCTCAGTATTAAAATACAGATGAATGAATGAACGAAGGAAGGAAGGAAGGAAGGAAGGAAGTAAATAAATAAGATTAGCGACACAGTTGACAAGAAAGCTCAGTCAGTTTGTGGAAGCAGTGGTTTCACTGCATTGGTGTCAGAGGACTCGTACACGAAACAAAAAGCCAAGACACCGAATCAACCAATCAGACCGAGTGCGGCTTTCACCGCAGTAAACAAATCTTTCATTCACAACGGACGGACCATATTCACTAAGACTCCAGGTATCCAATACAGTTGATGCCCAAGCTCCGTCAATCGATTAATACTTTAGACTCCGATAGGATGGATCAGCCTGTGTAGGCAATATAAGGCCAAGCAAGAAAATCACTAGAAGAGTTCCAAGTAAGTGCAAATCAAGTCACGGTGTCGCTAGTTATTCGCCTCTTACGAATCGCGTGGGGAGACGCGGTGGGTCTATTCTTACCCCGAACCCGCGGGGGAATTTAGACTCCGATCAAAAATACAGGCCAAACATACCAATACCAGTGCACATTTAGTTCCCCGTGAACAGTGCGTGCGAGCGTTCACGTAGGATGAAGTCTGTCCTCTAGTCTCTGCTTTCAGCTTGGGGGTGCAGCCCACTTTTGCCACGAGCTGATATCAACCAGTCAACACGGGTCCAGTATCAGGCAATGATTTCACTGAGGTCAGACGCCATTGTGGGACTTCAGTGACATTGGAGGAAACCTAAACTGTGACGACTGACCGGAGGAATGGCACAAACCCGATGAAAAGTTCAAGATGCAATTCACCCCTTTCCTTTGTGAGGGACGAAATGTACACCAAAGTTGTAGGAGCAGTGACAAAAAGCAGAGGTGATCAGTTCAGTTGTGTACGGAGGAGCAGAGGCTACTGCCGTCTGCACCTGCTGAGGTCAAAGGTGACGAGGACGGAGCACAGGAAGACGAGGCAAGCAGCAGGCCTACCTCCCTCACCGCCAGCACGCCAGGGATGACCGCACCACTCTGTGGACGCCAGGAGAGTTGGATCCACTGCCCATTTGGCGGTCACCTGGCACCTGGGGAGAAAGTGTTCATCAGCAACAACAGCAGCTACTGAAATTGCAGGCCAAGCACGATACTGAGCTAAACTTGCAAATCAGTTAATGCCCATGCCTAATTTGACTGAAACAGCACAACTAAACAGTTTCCAGTCCTTTGGGCTTTGTTACTAAGTAATAGAAGAATAAATGTATATACTTTAAGAGAAACAAATAGTAGGAACCTTTTTTTTTCACCAATGAAAGAGTCAAAATGGCAACCAAATCAAGGACACGCTTCACCCACCCACTTTGCATTCCAGTACAAAAATACTTTTTATGATACAGAATATGGAATCACCTGGCCCTCTTGAAAAAGACTGTTTCCATTTGGACTGCATAGACAGCATGGATACCATATAGACCAGATTTGTTTCTTTTTTAACAACTATAGATGAAATGCATGCCGGCAGTGATGATGAATTGATGTATGGACCTTATAACAACTGACCCACTAACAGAAATGAAGGGTAAAGGCCCCTACAATGGGGAATGAGATAAGTATTTTATCGCAAATAATATACATGCATGCTATACATGTACAACCTGTATTAGTACAGTCGAGACCGGATGTAAGAATGTCGTCGGGACCCAATTTTTGTCTTTCATACATCCGGTCTTTACTAAATCCGGTTAACCGGATGTATGAAAATATTGAGGATCGACTTTCATACATCCGGCCACGCATCTTTTACTTGATAAAAGTAGTTTTTTATATCATTTTTGTTTTTATTTGGGTGTTTTTAATGTTTAAATGTTTTGATACATATCCTAGTTAGAAGAAAAGGTTTGTGAATAACAAGTGGAAAGTACACGTACTTACATACACACAATCAGGACAACCGGGAGAAAGAGCAACTGTTTGTGTAAAGAACTGTTCTGATTTGCATGTACCGTGCACTCTCCGCCCCCCTCTTTCTCTCTGTATATGTGTGCGTGCGTACGTGCGTCCGTGTATTTGTGTGTGGCACAACTGTATTGTGTGTGTTCCCTCCAGAACCCTTTTGCGCTTTTGACGATGTTTTTGGTCGTGAAAGCTTTGTAAGGACCGTTGGCGTAGCAAATAAAAATTTATGATTTCTCTCTCTCTCTCTCTCTCTCTCTCTCTCTCTCTCTCTCTCTCATATCTCTCTCTCTCTCTCTCATATATATCTCTCTCTCTCTCTCTCTCCAAAAATTGTTGGCATCCGTCAGTCTCGTGAGACTATGGGGGTGTGCGCCAGGTTTGGTCAGTCCGGGGTTGAGAGGCAGCGTACTCTGTGGCTGTAGAGCCCGATCCTTGAGCCGCATGCTCTGTTGCACTTGTCGCAAGTGAAGTCTTGGCGTGGCTCTGTGGATGCCGACGCTATCCTCTGTCGTCTGCGTTCTCTCCTCTCCTCCCACTGCTCCCGTCTCCTCCTCTCGCTGGCCTGGATGCCAGTCTTGACGGCGTGTCTCCAGCTGTTGCGGTCAGCGGCCACCGTTTCCCAGTCTGCTGGGTTGATGCCTCCCGCCGTCATATCACGTTTACAAACGTCCTTGTAGCGGAGGAGAGGTCTTCCTGCAGGTCTGGATCCCGTGGCGAGCTCGCAGTACAGCACATCTTTGGGTATTCGGCCGTCATCCATCCTGCTGACGTGACCCAGCCATCTAAGTCGTCTCTGGCTGAGCATGGCGAACATGCTGGGAATACCTGCTTGCGCCAGTACGTCCTTGTTGGGGATGCGGTCATGCCAGCTGATGCCCAGGATCCTTCTGAGGCAACGCATGTGAAAGGTGTTGAGCCGGCGTTCTTGGCGGGAATACAGGGTCCACGCTTCGCTTCCGTAAAGGAGCGTGCTGAGAACACAGGCCTGGTAGACTTTCATCTTGGTGTTTGTCGTCAGCATGGAGTTGTCCCAGACACGCTTTCCGAGGCGGGCCAGTGATGTTGCGGCTTTGCCAATGCGCTTGCTTAGTTCGGCGTCCAGAGACAAGTTGCTTGAGATGGTGGAGCCCAGGTATGTAAACTCCTCCACCACCATAAGGGTGTGATCGCCGATGGAGATGCTGGGAGCGGTACTGACATCCTGACCCATGACTTCAGTCTTCTTGATGCTGATGGTCAGAGCGAATTCTTTGCATGCCTGGGCAAAGCAGTTGATGAGACGCTGCAGCGCCTCCTCTGTGTGCGCAGTCAGGGCAGCATCATCAGCAAACAACAGCTCTCTGATCAGGACCCTTTGCACTTTGGTCTTTGCACGGAGGCGGGCTAGGTTGAAGAGACCTCCATCACTTCTGGTATGGATGTACACACCATCCTCAGACTGTCTGAAGGCGTAGGACAGTAGCAAGGAGAAGAAGATGCCGAAGAGGGTAGGAGCAAGCACACAGCCCTGTTTCACGCCGCTTCTGATTGGAAAGGGGTCTGAGGTTGAGCCGTCATACTGGACGGTACCGAACGTGCCCTCATGGAAGGACATGACCATTCTCAGGAGCTTTGGGGGACATCCGATCTTCTGCAGCAGTGTGAATAGACCTTTTCTGCTGACCAGGTCAAATGCCTTGGTCAGATCGATGAAGGCGATGTACAGTGGTCGCCTCTGCTCACGGCATTTCTCCTGCAACTGTCTGAGGGAAAAGACCATATCGATGGTTGAGCGTTCCGATCTGAAACCGCACTGTGCCTCAGGGTAGACTCGCTCGGCAAGTGTCTGCAACCGTTTTAGCACCACACGGGCAAAGACCTTCCCAACGATATTGAGTAGGGATATTCCGCGGTAGTTATTGCAGTCGCTGCGGTCTCCTTTGTTCTTATATAGCGTGATGATGTTTGCGTCACGCATTTCCTGAGGGACGGCTCCTTCTTCCCAACACTGAAGTAGGAGCTCATGCAGGTGGTGGAGGAGGGCGGTTCGCTTGCCAGCCTTGATGACCTCAGGGGGGATGCCATCTTTGCCAAAACGCACACATTTATAGCACACACACGCGCGCGCGCACTGGATACAAAAAAGCGAGTTAAACTTAAAACCAGTTTAATGGATAAAAACAACAACAACATAAAAAACAACAACTGAGTCACACCCACGACCAATGCCTCTGGTTTTTATTGTACAAAAAATGCCTTCCTGGACTATTATGGCTCTTCAGTCATGACAAATTTTTAACAGGTTAAAATGACTGAATATACAAACGAAACAGATTATTAATGGAGTTAAACATAAAATCTGTTTAATGGATAAAAACAACAACAAGATCATAAAAAACAACATAACATAATACAACAACATAAAATACAACAACATAAAAAGAACATAAAAAGATAACAACTGATTCACATCCACGACCAATGTCTCTGGTTATAAATGTAACCAAAATGCCTTCTGGGCTGTTATGGGTTTTCGTGACGAATTTATAACATGTTACAAAAATGACTGAATGGACAAAAAAATTAAACAGACTAACTCATTTACAGCTATAGAATCTGGATAAAAATCAGTTGGTGGGGAAGTTTTCAGGGCATCCTCATTTAGACTACCTTTGTGGACACCACCCGCTCAAATTGGCCACAGACATTTCGGAGGTAAATGTTCTCCTCGGACCTGTCTACCCCCTTCATCGGGAAAAGGGGTGGGTGTGGCAGCCATCTCCGCGAGCATTCGGAAGTGGCTGTGTACACCACAATGGTGGTTTGAAGGAGGGTGGCAGCCGCGAATATCTCTACATCCGACCCCCATGAACGGGGTCGGAGGGTGTTGTGAGCGAGATAATCACCTACATCTCCATCCACGTATGCAGAGAAAGCCTGGTGATTCCTGCATATGATGTTGATTATTTTTTCTCGGACAACCATGTGCTCGGCCTGGCTACCACATAAGTCAAGGCTTATGGCACGGTGCAGGCAGTTCCCATCCCCTACAATGTGGTTTAACTCCGAAGGGACCCCAAGATCTTGGGTTGGACACCGTTCGGGCAAAAACAAAGGGCCCGAAAGGCCCAATCTTGCACACTGGCGAACCCTTCATTCCACATTAGTGGGGTGAAAGGCTAGCGACTGCCCCTCGTGTGCACCACAAAATTTTACTTCTCCTTCTTCCCCGTCTTCCAGTTTTTTTTTCTTTCCGCTACAACTGCCCCGGTCTCCGCCCTCTCATACCCCCTCCCTCTCCTCTCTTCCCATGTCCCTCTCACTCCCTTCGCTTTCCCATGTCCTTCCAAACTCCGTTCTCTTCTTTCTCCTCCCCCCTGTGTCTCCCGTCTCATCCCAAGTCCCTCTTTCTCCCCTCTCCTTTCCCCTCTCTCTCGTCCGCTCTCCTCTCACGCAACTCCCTTCTCCCTCTCCTCCTATTCCACTGTCTGTTTAAAAAAAGTCTTACACCAGTGTTTGCTTTCCAAAGTCATCCCAAGTCCCTCTTTCTCCTGTCTGTTTCCCACTCTGTCTCGTCTCCTCTCTTTCCATGCCCCTTCCACCTTGCCTTCCACTCATGCCACTTCCTCTTCCCTCTCCTCCCAGAGCACTTCCTCCTTCTCCTCCCAGGTCACTTCCTCCTTCCTCTTCTCCCAGGCCACTTCCTTCCTCTTCTCCCAGGCCACTTCCTTCTTCTCCTCCCAGGGCACTTCCTTCTTCCTCTCCTCCAAGGGCATTTCCTCCTTCCTCTCCTCCCAGGGCACTTTCTTCTTCCTCTCCTCCAAGGGCACTTCCTCCTTCCTCTCCTCCCAGGGCACTTCCTCCTCCCCTTCCACTCCCGCCACTTCCTCCTCCCATGCCACTTCCTCCTCCTCCTCCCATGCCACTTCCTCCTCCCTCTCCTCCCACGGAACTTCCTTCTTCCTCTCTTCCAATGCCACTGTCTCTTTAAAAAAAATCTGAAACACGTGTCTGTTTTTTGGAATCCTCAATGTGGCGTAAGAGCATCTCTTTGGACCCATTGAAGCACTTGATCAGTTCCGTCTTTCCTGTCAGCATACAAAAGTTGCTTATGACCGTTGCGGACGCCATAGCCTCTCTTGATGACACCTGGGGCATTTCTTCGTCTTCTTCCTCTGAAGATGCATCTGAATCTGG
>JAWQFJ010016380.1:0-12500 GCA_034096865.1 Theodoxus fluviatilis | reverse complement strand
CAGCAATGGTAGAATCTTGCCTGTCGTATAGATCCTGCGCAGATTTTTCGTCTCACTTACTCAGTCACGTCACAGCGTAGCTGGCAGACTTAACGGCGTCCATAGACAAATTCAAAGCCTATCAGACTGCGTCAATTACTCACATGCTAAGTCCAGGCTGCCAGCGGTGTAGATATTCCTAGTACTCCACAAATATCACAAGTGGCATTGACGAGAATCCCTGTGTGCAAGGAAGGCAAAACAAGCCCACAAAGTCACTGAACATAGTGTTTTTGTCACAGAGCGAATTTTCAAGCTGCCACCATTCGGCAATAGTCAATTCAATTTCTTTCTCATCAATGCAACTAGTGAAGGTAAAGGTAGTAGTTTTGTATAGCGGCTCTACACCAACCCGAGGCGCTCAATCCTTTTTAAACTTAACTACCTGATCACTGGAACACTTGATCAACATTTTCCAGGCACCTGACAACAGACAGATAAGACGCTCATTGTTACGCAGACCCCAGCACCACCTCCACTTCCCGAGCTGTCACCTCCACCGTTGAATCCTCTTGCTCATATATATTAATTTCGTCTAAATAACATGAGTAGTATTTATTCATACCCCTGTCTATCACAGTCTGAGAAATCTTCTCACTGTCTGGCAAAAATGAGACACAAATGCGGTCCGGAATACAACGCAACGAGTCAGTCGGCGTTAGCGTGGAAGCCATTTTGCCGCCTGCATGTGATACCAAATATTATAGGTTACACAAAAATAGTTCATAAGCTAATTGTTATGAGGATCGAGACACGTTGCGCCCCAAGCGGCCAGGACTATGGGGAAGTAATCACACTGCTTAGATACATGTAAAAAGTGCCTGTTTGTCAACGCGTTTCTGATGCATTCCGATCATGTTTGTGAATACATTACGGTGTAATGTGTAATAAAATGATTTGCTGCAATAATGGGGGTGTTTTGGCTTTGTTTTTTTGTAGCAGGCGTTGTGAAATCGAAATATTTGGTTCATCTAAATGGATGCTTCTGCGCATGCGCGTGAGCCTATAGTCCGTTTAAACATTGCTCTGTCAGTGGACGCTACTGACTTCGCACGCCCCGGGAGTTATGCCAAAGATCCGGCCGCGTTAAAGCATGCAAAAATATTAATTAGATAAAAAACTAATCGAAAATAGTCATATTAGACTGTTTTAACGTATACTTTCTGCACAAAACCCACAGAAGATTAGTAAACAAACCTCACCGGTCGTATGTACCTAGATGGCTAGCAGACGAATAATCTGTCTCCACTGACAGAGCAATGTTGAAACGGACTATAGGCTCACATTTCGATGAACCAAATATTTCGATTTCACAACGCCTGCTACAAAAAAGCAAAGCCAAAACATCCCCATTATTGCAACAAATCATTTTATTACACATTATACCGTAAATGTATTCACAAACATGATCGGAATGCATCAGAAACGCGTCGACAAACAAGCACTTTTTACATGTATCTAAGCAGTGTGATTACTTCCCCATAGTCCTGGCCGCTTGGGGCGCTTTGTTCCGAGCGTCTTGTAACTCTATATAGCAAAAGCTCGGCATGAGCTATCTTTGTGTAACCTATAATCTTTGGTGATACCACGCGAGCTACAGCGAGAAAGGGGCGTGGCTGTGGACGGGAGTGAAGGCGATCGAGAACGAGGGACAATCCTGGAGTATAGGGGTGACGAATCGAGAACTTGACAATCTCATGTGTCTGTCCGAAGTAGAGTGGAAGCCGAGGGAGGAATAATCACACTTTTAGTCACTTCTGGAAGGGAGAAGAAGGAAAAAGAAGACAAAAAGAGAGGTAAAAGTAGCGGGTTTCTATAGGACATTCTCATTAACGTACCCTGCAGGAGTTATCCTCGGCGCTCTCTGTCGAAAAACAACGCGTTAGGTAGAACCACCTAGTTCCGGTCGATTCTCGAAGCGTCTGCACTGAATACTAGATCTTTGCAAGATCGCTCAAAGTACATGTATGTGGGGGTGGAAAACAGTACTGTGTCATGTAACGCTCGAATCATCGAGTGGATGAGTGATCAACTTGCTCGCACGGTGTAATGTATAGGCCTAACTTGTAAGATCGGGTCGATGATGACAATAAATTGGCATTAAAACACACAAAAAGTTTCATTACAACTAAAATCACCGATTATATTAATAACTGACCATTTTTACACTTACAGCTAGTACTCAAACTTTACAACGCAAACAAAACACACCTGCAGGGAGTGTCGTGGTCTCGCATCAAAACTCAATGCACGAGTGATCGTTTCACTATCTGATCCAACATGGTATTCCAGCAAACAAGCAACTACTGCAACTTCATGAAGTTATTGAAATCTCAAAGCGTGATGTCAGACATCCATTGACCGATCGAGTTCGACTGCAGCTGCCGGTTGCATTCTCGAACATTTCGTCTGCACTGAATACTATAGATCGCTCAAAGTATGTGAGGGTGGAAAATAGTACTGTGTCATTTGCCATAACCATCGTGGCAAAATTATTGATGGAAAAGTTGTCAAGCTACATGGTATTCCAGCAAACAAGCAACTACTGCAAATTCATGAGGGTATTGACATCTCAAAGTGTGATGTCAGACATCGATTGACCGATCGAGTTCGACTACAGCTGCCGAATCAAACGTAAGCGCTGCTCCCAAGCTCGTTTTTAGTTGCTTGTGATCGTTTCGCTATCTGATGCGACAATAATTACTAAACATTGATATCAAAAGCACTATTCAAATTTTTTGGCGGAGTTATACCAAAGATCTTATAGTTACATATATAGTCTTTGGTTATACATTACGCGGAGTGCGCGCAAGTTGATCGACTCGATGCTAGTGAATTTTCGGTCCTCGCCAGTCCAGGGAAACGAAATTGTCAATTCAAGCCAGAACTAAACAGTTATCTGCTGCTACTCATTCGAGCTTTACATGAAACATTATATCACACTAGCTCGATCGTCTGCTGGCGTAGTGTCTATGGTTCGATCGCGTTCGTCTGCTAGCCAGCTAAGTACGTACGGTGAGGTTTGTTTAATTATCTTCTGTGGGTTTTGTGCAGAAAGTATACGCTAAAACAGTCTAATATGACTATTTTCGATTAGTTTTTAATCTAATTAATCTTTTTGCATGCTTTAATGTCATCCTTTTGCCACGATCTAGCGATCATCCCATGAACTTCTATTTTTACCAGTCTACCGGAACTATAGGACATTCTCACTTCTGAAACGGAAATTCAGCCCGAGTTTTGTCCCTTTACTTCCAATAGTCTTTTTAAGTGCGGGTACCATATAATGTTACCATACTCAACTCTTGGACGAACTATAGCTTTGTATAGTTGAATGAAAATGTCCTTGTTTAAATATATAAAGGTTCTTTTGATAACTCCAATCATCTGATTTGCCTTGTTTATAGAAGCTTGAATATGTGGGTCGAATGACAATTTAGGGTCAAAAGTGACTCCCAAGTCTCTATTCTCGCTGCATACCGTAAGATTTAAGTAATCTTTTCCCACTTTCATAGTGTATTTAACGCAGGTTTTTTTCCCCCCAAGGTGCATTAACTTACACTTTTCTACATTAAAATATAGATTCCATACATCTGACCACCTCTCCAATCGTTTCAAATCGCCCTGCACCCGGCTACAATTCCTTGATTTATCATAAATCTTCGTGTCGTCGGCAAAAACTTTGCACGATGACTGTATCCCTTCTGGTAAATCGTTTACGAAAATTGTAAAGAGAACCGGACCCAAAATACTTCCTTGTGGAATTCCGCTTAGAACGTTTGCTAGGGATGAGTTTGCACTGCCAACTCTCACCTTCTGAACACTTCCTGATAGAAAACTCCTTACCCAATTTAGGATATTACCAAACACTCCATAAGCCTGTAGCTTACATAATAATCTTTCGTGAGGAACGCAATCGAAAGCCTTCCGGAAATCAAGATAGATGATATTTCTGGGTTCCTTTCATCAAGCATCTTAGTGAGTTCTTCCATTACCTCCATTAGTTGAGTCATGCAGGATCTCCTACTACGAAAACCATGTTGGCATTTTGCATACAGATTATTGTAATGAAGATGTGAGTTTAGTGTATCTCGAATAATCGACTCGAACACTTTACACACAATACAAGTTAAACTAACAGGTCTGTAATTACCAGGTTCAGACTTGCTGCCTTTTTTATATATAGCAGTAACTTCTGCAGATCTCCAGTCGCTTGGTACAATACCAGCTTCGACAGACTTATTAAATAGAAGACATAATGGGGTAGCTAGTTCTCTAGATAATTCCTTCAGTACTCTTGGTGGTATCTTGTCTGGTCCCTGAGCTTTAGAGGTGTCAAGATCGTTTAATTTCTTACGCACTGCGTCTGGCGTTATAATAATATCAGTCACAGTAGCACCCTTAGAATACTCTCCCTCAGGCAGAAGAGGTACACTGGTTTTGTCTTCCTCCGTGAAAACACTAGAGAAAAACGTGTTTAGAGTCTCCGCTTTCTCCTCATCTGATACAGCATACCCACCGTTTCCAGATTTTAAGGCACTTATACCTGTGTTTGACTTTGTCCTTTCCTGCACATATTTCTAGAACTGTTTCGGATTTGCTTTGCTCCCACCAGCAATATCTTTCTCAAAGCTTTTTCTTGCCTTCTTAATTAGTTTTTTACACTTGTTACGTACAAGCTTATAACTATGATAATCCTGGCTTGTTTTGATTGTAAATACTTTTTATATATATTATACTTCTTTTTCACTGACTTTCTCACCTCACTATTCATGCATCTTGGTTTAATGTTTCCATCCTTCCCACAACTTTTCCCCGGAATGCATTGTTCCATGCTATCCACAATCAAGTCGCGGATGTAACACCACGAGCTTTCCACATCTAATTCACTTAGGACTGAGAAATCACAATTACCAATCAGTTCTCTCATCTTTCCATAATCAACTTTGTTTAAATCATATTTGTATTTAAGCGTCTTCTCAGTTTTTGTTCTGGGGACATGTAAGTCGAATAGAAGCACCTCATGATAACTTTTACCAACAGGGTCTAAGTGCTGGATGTCAGACACTAAGTTGTCCTCATTGACTAGGACCAAGTCATCCACTGTAGATTTCTGCCCTTCTGTGTCTAGTAGGTTGTGTGACTTTTTGGATTAGTAAAGCATCACGTACACATTCGATAAAGGTATTATTGACCTCCCCATTTCATTCACCCCCCCCCCAATTCACTCTAGAAAAATTAAAGTCTCCGACAATGCATATCTTATCATTCTGTAAGAGTCTGTCATCTTTTAGTAACTTGTACAAATTTTCTGTAGTTTCCAATGATGAGCTCGGGCTGCGGTATACACACCCTATGATTACACTTTCTTCATTTGCTCCCTTGTATGTACACCATAAGCTTTCCTCAAAGCCAGAATTTTGGAATTCTTCCCAGACTTTGGCATTTAGTGATCTGTCGATATATAGGGCTATTCCCCTTTTCGGGTCAGCATTCATAAATAGACCATAGCTTGGTATTTCATACTCAGCATTATTTACGCTATTCACTTGGTTTTTTGCCCTTATCTCCGTAAGACCAATTATATTAGGTCTGATATCGATTAGATGTGAGAGAAGTTCATCCTCGAACAGGAATAATCATAACAAGTATCCAAAGATGATACAGAAGTAGAACACCCTGACTCATAATGAGATACAGCATTTGTACAACTATTTACATGAGCTGCGACTTCGTGTCACTGCCTGCCAACCACGTCACCCACTTGGCCTCGCCCTGGTGCTGCAGTCAAACTCGATCGGTCAATCGATGTCTGACATCACACTTTGAGATTTTAATAACTTCATGAAGTTGCAGTAGATGCTTGTTTGCTGGAATGCCATGTAGCTTGACAACTTTCCATCAATAATTTTGCCACGATGGTTATGGCAAATGACACTGTACTGTTTTCCACCCCCACATACTTAAGTTGAGCGATCTATAGTATTCAGTGCAGACGAAATGTTCGAGAATGCAACCGGCAGCTGCAGTCGAACTCGATCGGTCAATGGATGTCTGACATCACGCTTTGAGATTTCAATAACTTCATGAAGTTGCAGTAGTTGCTTGTTTGCTGGAATACCATGTTGGATCAGATAGTGAAACGGTCACTCGTGCATTGAGTTTTGATGCGAGACCACGACACTCCCTGCAGGTGTGTTTTGTTTGCGTTGTAAAGTTTGAGTACTAGCTGTAAGTGTAAAAATGGTCAGTTATTAATATAATCGATAATTTTAGTTGTAATGAAACTTTTTGTGTGTTTTAATGCCATTTTCTTGTCATCATCGACCCGATCTTACAAGTTAGGCCGTGCGGGCAAATTGATCACTCATCGACTGGATGAGAGAGAATTTTCTTTCCTCGCCAGACCAGGGAAACGAAATTGTCAATTCAAGCCAGAACTAAACAGTTATCTGCTGCTACTCATTCGAGCTTGACATGACACCGTACTGTTTTCCACCCCCACATACATGTACTTTGAGCGATCTAGAAAAGATCTAGTATTCAGTGCAGACGCCACGAGAATGCAACCGGAACTAGGTGGTTCTACCTAACGCGTTGTTTTTCGACAGAGAGCGCCGAGGATAACTCCTGCAGGGTACGTTAATGAGAATGTCCTATAGCGACTTATCAAGCAATTACTTTTGGGTGTCAAATCGATGCATAGAGATCAGGTGGAGGACCGCGGGAAAAATAAAGAGCAACAGGTTGTGCAAGCGGAGGAAGGAATATAATCATGGAAACACCAGACAGACAGACGGACGGACTAGCAGGCAGGAAAGCAGAGACAGACAGACACACAGACAGACAGACAGACAGACAGACAGGCAGGCAGGCAGGCAGGCAGGCAGGCAGGCAGGCAGGCAGACAGACAGACAGACAGACAGACAGACAGACAGACAGACAGACAGGCAGACAGACAGCTGTCAGTTAAAACACATAGTTTCGTGCAGTCCTATTCAGCATTCTGCACCATCTGATTGCGTGCTCGAGACAGAACAAAATCTGGAGTCACTCGATCGAGAGTCACGTGACCCATGCCAACCTCCTGGTCGCCATGTTCCGGTCTCGGTGACTGATGCGTCTTGTAGATCCTGTGCCACCTTGTATTCGACCATGTCGTCCAGCATGCGCCTCTACAGTGTCATCCAGCATGCGCCTCTACAGTGTCGTCCAGCATGCGCCTCTACAGTGTCGTCCAGCATGCGCCTCTACAGTGTCGTCCAGCATGCGCCTCTACAGTGTCTTCCAGCATGGGCCTTTACAGTGTCGTCCAGCATGCGCCTCTACAGTGTCGTCCAGCATGCGCCTCTACAGTGTCTTCCAGCATGGGCCTTTACAGTGTCGTCCAGCATGCGCCTCTACAGTGTCGTCCAGCATGGGCCTTTACAGTGTCGTCCAGCATGCCCCTCTACAGAGTCGTCCAGCATGCGCCTCTACAGTGTCGTCCAGCATGCGCCTCTACAGTGTCGTCCAGCATGGGCCTTTACAGTGTTGTCCAGCATGCCCCTCTACAGTGTCGTCCAGCATGCGCCTTTACAGTGTGCACGGTGTCATGACATCAATGGAAGATTATTCAAAGGAAGAACGCAGGCTCACTCACCGTGGGTAAAATGTCGTGCAGCGATCATGTGCAGCGCGAGTCACTTGTGCAAGAACGCCGTGTTCAAACAGTCGCCAGCACCAACTCCTCTACCGTCTACCTGGCATGGCTGAAGGCGTCAGAATTTGATTCGCTGCTTGCACTTGCAATACGATTGTTGATTCGCTATCTCTAGCATGCACAGACATGTCTGCTATCTTAAGTCCTTTTTGAAAGTCATTCGCCGCCCAAGAGAGTAAACAGTAACAGGATCTGAACCGCTCGATACTCGATCGTGGGTGCGCATGGCGGTATCTGCGTAGACTACAGGCAAAGCTAAGCTCATATTATTGAGTTTCAAGAGACAGGATGTAAAGACAGAGGGGTAGGGTAGGGGTTGGGGGTGGGGTGGAATGGTTGCAGGGGGAGGGGATTTACGCGACGGCAGTACAGTGTATAGGTGACTGCACAACGTCGACAAGAATTCTTCATGTCCCAAAACCATGGGGGATGGGGGTGAGGTGGGGTGGGTGAATCGGGGTGGGGGAAGGGTGGGGGAGGGAGTGGTAGGAAGACGCCAGCATGATCACCATAGCCCAGGTACAAGAAAAGGAAAAGGTGGAGTGGGAGCTGTAGCCGCAATGACACATGACATCTCAGATTTTTTTTAATTCACAACATTTTCCCATTGACATACTGCATGTTTATTGCATTAGTCAGCAATTTTTTCCAAATGACTAGTGCGTCCATTAAGCGGCATTTTTACCTTTGAACAGTTTTAGATACTGAACATTCAAGGATTAAGGTACCAGGTCATTAGGGTGGTGGGGGGTGGGGAGGGGGGAGGGAGGCTGTTACGAGAAACGGTTACATTGAAGTACTCTTTCATGTCGGAATGTAAAATGAAGATGTTTTTAGACAAGGATGACATGAGTAAGGTTTTGCGCATCATATAGGCCTACCCAAAATTGTGACCCCAAAATAAGCAAAAGCAACTTCGATACACTGAGAGAATGAGACTGTAATCTACTGCAAGAATTTAGAATCTTATATGGGATATTTATGAGCGAAAACTCTGAACTTAAGAGTAAACATTTTCCTGAGGAAAATATGCATATATATAATATTTCAAGACATGAACCACAACAAGAAAATAAGTGCAGGCAAATGTTGTATGCAGCTGACATTCTTATATTGATATGCCAAACGAAAATGAGTCGTGGTTCAGGGAATACTATAATGGAACATATGGGCAGAATAGGCGCAAGTACACTTGGAACGAAATTAATTAAGGGCATAATTATAGTGATATTCTAAAAGGCATTGACTTGCTAAATAGGTTGTGTAACATTTGTCGATACTCAAGTCATACGTGACATGTTGAACAGAAAACATGGAGAACGAAATTAATTATTAAAGGAGTATGCAAAGAAAATGTACTGACTTGCTACTGGTCATGTTACATTTCTTGACACTCCAGTCATACGAAATACATAAAACAGAAAACTTGGAGAACGAGTCTGATTAAAGGAATATGCAAAGAAAATCTACTGACTTGCTAATTGCGTAATGTTACATTTGTAGAGACTCGAGTCATATAAAACATGTCAAACAGAAAACATGGAAAACGAGATTAATTAAAAGAGTAGGCAAACAAATGTATTGACTTGCTTACTGGTCATGTTACATTTGTTGACACTCGATATTATGTGACATGTAGAACAGAAAACATGTAATACGATTATGTTTACACTTGAACTAACACTATGCTAATGTTTTTATATGCGATGTTTCAGGTAACACATAATATTGTTTTCACACCCAAAGTTTTCATCCATACATGACACATCACTGATACAAGGCAACCACAGTTAATTCAAAGTCAGTAAATACATCCGTCAAGTTATTTGTACAAAACTGTAACAATTGTCACAGTGTTTGACACACGTTCAAAGGCAAAAACAAGCTTTAAATTTGGTGCATGCTGATGTTTTGGTGTGCAAAGTTTAGCTGTTATATAATAACACACATATGCACAAATACATACAACGCTTTTGTACAGAAAAGCATACTGCGATGAGCATAAGTGCTTCCGTATGCTTTGACATGCTGACCTTATCTTCTGTATGAAACGGTGCTCAGGTCAATTCACATATGAAAGGAAGCGCACCAGGAAACGTTCACATATACACCAGCACTGTAAGCACAAGTAGCGCATGAACAATTTCGAGTCAAGTGAATGCAGTGGTTTTGACCAGTAACGTGTACAAGTCAGGCTTTTCCGTGCAGCAGCACAGTCTCAATTGAACTGCACGTACAATATTAATGTTGGGTGTATCGTTTCAGTAATAACAGGGTATATTCTATTCACACCTTGTTTTTGCGCATGAAACTTTCTCCCAAGGGGACACTAACACGATGCATGCAAAAGGTGAAATCAAAGTAGGTGAATGCATTTGTTGTGATGTGATGATTTTATCTGCTACGCTGAATTACCTACGTACACA
The DNA here is from genome assembly GCA_034096865.1 of Theodoxus fluviatilis. Classification (NCBI taxonomy): domain Eukaryota; kingdom Metazoa; phylum Mollusca; class Gastropoda; order Cycloneritida; family Neritidae; genus Theodoxus; species Theodoxus fluviatilis. The sequence goes on along the minus strand of JAWQFJ010016380.1, from coordinate 2,333 downwards.
TTAAGGCATCATAAACACAAACAAAACAAAACAAAATTGACATGCATGAAACTGTCTTGACCTATGGTGTCACAGCGCAGTAAGGATAATAATAAATCGTCACACTTGGGGAGACCACTGTCACACAGTCATGCAGGAATTCGGCACTTCGTTGAAGCATATACATGTGCATGATTATACTGTGACGTGCATTTTCAGTCATGCCTAATACAAGGTAAAACAGGAACTTTGTTTTCACACGAGAAGCTCTCTCAAAGGGCGCCACTGATACAAAGTATTCAAAGGGCGCAACTAATACAAAGTATGGAAAGGGCGCCACTGATACAAAGTATGCAAAGGGCAACACTGCTGATACAAAGTATGCAAAGGGCGACACTGCTGATACAAAGTATGCAAAAGGCGACACTGCTGATACAAAGTAGGCAAAGGGCGACACTGCTGATACAAAGTATGCAAAAGGCGACACTGCTGATACAAAGTATGAAAAGGGCAACACTGCTGATACAAAGTATGCAAAAGGCGACACTACTGATACAAAGTATGCAAAGGGCGACACTGCTGATACAAAGTATGCCAAAGGGCGCTACTGATACAAAGTATGCCAAAGGGCGCCACTGCTGATACAAAGTATGCCAAAGGGCGCTACTGATACAAAGTATGCCAAAGGGCGCTACTGATACAAAGTATGCAAAGGGCGACACTGCTGATACAAAGTATGCAAAAGGCGACACTGCTGATACAAAGTATGCCAAAGGGCGCTACTGATACAAAGTATGCAAAGGGCGACACTGCTGATACAAAGTATGCAAAAGGCGACACTGCTGATACAAAGTATGCAAAGGGCGACACTTCTGATACAAAGTATGCCAAAGGGCGCTACTGATACAAAGTATGCCAAAGGGCGCCACTGATACAAAGTATGCAAAGGGCGCCACTGATACAAAGTATGCAAAGGGCGAAACTAATACAAATTATGCAAAGGGCGAAACTGATACAAAGTATGCCAAAGGGCGCCACTGATACAAAGTATGCCAAAGGGCTCACTGATACAAAGTATGCAAAGGGCGCCACTGATACAAAGTATGCAAAGGGCGACACTGATACAAAGTATGCAAAGGGCGACACTGATACAAAGTATGCAAAGGGCGCCACTGATACAAAGTATGCAAAGGGCGCCACTGATACAAAGTATGCAAAGGGCGCCACTGATACAAAGTATGCAAAGGGCGACACTGATACAAAGTATGCAAAGGGCGACACTGATACAAAGTATGCAAAGGGCGACACTGATACAAAGTTTGCAAAGGGCGCTACTGATTCAAAGTATGCGAAGGGCGCGACTGATACAAAGTATGCAAAGGGCGACACTGATACAAAGTATGCCAAGGGCGACACTGATACAAAGTATGCAAAGGGCGACACTGATACAAAGTATGCAAAAAGGCGAATTCAAAGTTGGTGCACGCATACATATGTTTTGTGATGTGCCGATTTTATCTGTTGCGCTAAACTAGCTTACAGTATTAAAGCATCATGGTACAAACAAAACAGAGCAAAATGCAAGTGCAAGAAACGATTTTGGCGCATGTTGTCACTAGATATTAAAGATAAAAGTCAATTTTACATTTGGTGGGACTGTTTTCACATTCATGTAATTTGTGTGACTAACATTTACAGTTGCAAAATAGACAAAAAAGAAAACAAAATAAACGAACAAAGTTTTATCCCGCTTGAACTGCACTACTTATCTGACTCTCATATATGTAATGCAAAAAATGTGGTGGGCTTATTTGCATACGAACGTGCTTATAGGTTATTTTGTTGAGACAATACTGACATAAATATGTGAAAGTTGTGACCACCATGGCAACTGGGAGTCACAGACGCACCAAAATTCAAGCTTGACGCAAGAAAAGTTTAACTTGATATGTTCAAGGGAAGAAAGACAACTTCAGAGTAAGGTCATATACATCTTCCAGAAAAAATACTCATATTCCCATAAATGATGTAACACTACAGAATAAGCGCATGCAAATGTTCGATATCACAAGTACAAACATTCAGGTTTTGATTAATGATTCCAGTTTTTTTCCTCCAGTCGTGAGATACTACTGATACAAAGCAAAACATGAATATAAGGTCGGCAGATGCAAATGTTCAATGCATCTATATTCTCTTTTACAAAACTGTAACGACTTGTTACAGGGTTGACAAAAAGGTTTAAAGACAAATAAAGACTTGAGTGTTAAGTGCATTCTAATGTTTTGATGCGTAAAGTTTATCTGTTGGAAAATAACAAGAAAATACAATAATGTTTTCATACAATCATACTA
>JAWQFJ010016379.1:10000-14824 GCA_034096865.1 Theodoxus fluviatilis | reverse complement strand
AAAAGAAAGTGTTTTTTTAAGGTCGTAAACTCAAAAGCACCTCCCTAATATGTCAATTGACGGAATGACGAAAAGCAAAATGTGTGACGTCATCAATAACGTGACGTAATTTTATCTGTATGGCTGTCTCCCTGTCCCGACTTAACGGCTGATTTCTCAAAAACTACTGGACGGATTTCCTTGACATTTTGCACACTTACTGGAAGTTAGGTCCGATTGAATGTATCCAATTTTCAGAATCGAGGTTTGAAAAGAAAGAGGTTTATGTAGGTCGTAAACTCGAAACCCCCCTGAGATGTCAATTGATGGAATGGCGAAATGCAAGTCAAACAGAGTTATCTTTTCCTACTTTCCACAAAACAATGGCTTCTTATGTTGAACGTCTACCAGCAGACGCAAAAAAGAGGTAATACAAGAAGATTATTGACGTTGGTGGGTTAGATCCGTATGAAATACCAAACAGTTCGTGGTCTGTCGACAAAAACCAGGTGCCGGACATAAACCACGCCAGGATTGTACAATATTTTGTGCTGGGCAAAAGTGCGAGATATTTGCAGCCTGATCCTCCCCAGAAAAAAATCGCCTTTGCTTAAAAAATACCGTTTTACAGTCAAAATTGTCCACCCACGCGGCCGCTCTAACTTGAGTATCCTAAAATGTACAAGACCACTCAAATTTCATGAACTATCATCCATTTTCCTACAATTTACAGTGCAAAATACCAACCTAGGGGGTTTACAGAAAAAACGTTATTAATGCTTTACAAACACTCAATCATTTAGTTCTCCAATGGCACAGTTGGTAGAGCATTGAACTCTTGGTCATGCGTGACCAGGTTCGATTCTGCGTTGAAACTTCTTTTTTTCTCTTTTTTTCGAGAGGTTGTGGGTTCGAACCTGACCTGGTTTTTTGTGTTTTTGTGTGTGTTTGTTTTTTCATCCTCTTTTCTCGAGAGGTTGCGGGTTCGGACCCGATCTTAAAAAAAAAAAGCCAAAACCTGAAGGTTCAGCACCAGCGGTTTTTATCTGTCTGTGTGTCTGTCTGTCCCGACTTGACGGCTGATATCTCAAAAACTGCTGGTAGGATTTCCTTGACATTTTGCACACTTACTGGAAGATAGGTCCGATTGAATGTATCAAAGTTTCAGAATCAATGTTTGAAGAGAAAGTGGTCTTTTAGGATCGTAAACTCGAAAGCACCTCCCTAATATGTCAATTGACCGAATGGCGAAATGGAAAATGTGTGACGTCATCAATAACGTGACGTAATTTTATCTGTATCATCTGTCTCTCTATCCCGACTTAACGGCTGATTTCTCAAAAACTACTGGACGGATTTCCTTGACATTTTGCACACTTACTGGAAGTTAGATCTGATTGAATGTGTCCAATTTTCAGAATCGAGGTTTGAAAAGAAAGAGGTTTATTTTGGTCGTAAACTCGAACCCCCCCCCCCCCTCAAAATCAGTTGACGGAATGGCCAAATCCAGATCGAGTCAAACAGAGTTATCTTTTCCTACTTTCCACAAAACAATGGCTTCTTCGTATGTTGAACGTCTACCAGCAGATGCAAAAAAGCGGTAATACGAGAAGATTATTGACGTTGATGGGTTAGATCCGTATGAAATACCAAACAGTTCGGGTCTGTCGACAAAAACCAGTTGCCGGACATAAACCACTCCAGGATTGTACAATATTTTGTGCTGGGCAAAAGTGCATACATGTGCGAGGATTTTGCAGCCTAAAAGAGCTTGGGAGCTTACAGGACTTTCGTCTGTGGTTGAGTGCGAGAAGTTCGAAGCTACAAACCAGATGCAAAAAAGCGGTAATACGAGAAGATTATTGACGTTGATGGGTTAGATCCGTATGAAATACCAAACAGTTTGTGATCTGTTGACAAAAACCAGTTGCCGGACATAAACCACGGCAGGATTGTACAATATTTTGTGATGCGTACCACTTATCCTCTTGGTCTAAACACCAAAGAGTAGTTGAGTGATTGGCGGTTTGGATGTTCAGAGGGTACGCTTGTCGGCTTTCGAAGGTGATCCGATGGTCTGGATGTGTGTACTGTGTGTGTAGAGGTGTGTGTGTGTGTGTGTGTGTGTGTGTGTGTGTGTGTGTGTTTGTGTGCGTGTGTGTGTGTGTAGGTGTGGGTGTGTGTATTTGCGTGTGTGTGTGTATGCACGTGTGTGTGTGTGATATAATGTTTTTTTCTCCCGATTTCTTGGACTTATATTTGCTCATTTTTGTGGACTATAGTGGTAATTAGCCTGCCAGGACATCCAAGACTATAAGAATGTCTTACGTCATAGTACACGTAATTCTTTTTATTCGTCATCTTGACACTGTTTTATTCTCTGCTGAAGAAGTTGCCGAAAGGCATCAAAATATTCTAAGAAGTACAAACACAGAACGTCATCTTGTTTTTTGTTTTCTTTCTATTTTTTGGAAGTATTTTGTGCTGGGTCATACTAGTTCTCCACTGGCACATTTGGTAGAGCGTTGGACTCTTGGTCATGAGTGACGAGGTTCGATTTCTGCGCTGAAACTTTTTTTTCTGTCTTTTTTCGAGAGGTTGTGGGTTCGAACCCGACCTTTTTTGTGTTTTTGTGTGTGTGTGTGTTTTACCCCTCTTTTCTCGAGAGGTTGCGGGTTCGAACCTGATCTTCTTTTTTTTAATGCCAAAACCTGGAGGTTCAGCGCCAGCGGTTTTTATCCCTCCAGGTTTACTGGAGGTCCTACAGACTTTATCCCTCCAGTACTGGAGGTCCTACAGACTTTATCCCTCCAGGTTTACTGGAGGTCCTACAGACTTTATCCCTCCAGGTTTACTGGAGGTCCTACAGACTTTATCCCTCCAGATTTACTGGAGGTTCTACAGACTTTATCCCTCCAGGTTTACTGGAGGTCCTACAGACTTTATCTGTCTGTCTCTCTGTGTGTGTCTGTCCCGACTTAACGGCTGATATCTCAAAAATTGCTGGACGGATTTCCTAGACGTTTTGCACACTTACTGGAAGTTAGGTCCGATTGAATGTATCAAAGTTTCAGAATCGAGGTTTGAAAAGAAAGTGGTTTTGTAAGGTCGTAAACTCGAAAGCACCTCCCTAAAGTGTCAATTGACGGAATGGCGAAATGCAAAATGTGTGACGTCATCAATAACGTGACGTAATTTTATCTGTATGTCTGTCTCTCTGTCCCGACTTAACGGCTGATATCTCAAAAACTACTGGACGGATTTCCTTGACATTTTGCACACTTACTGGAAGTTAGGTCCGATTGAATGTATCAACTTTTCAGAATCGAGGTTTGAAAAGAAAGTGATTTATTTTGGTCGTAAACTCGAAACCCCCCCCTCAAAATCAGTTGACGGAATGGCCAAATCCAGATCGAGTCAAACAGAGTTATCTTTTCCTACTTTCCACAAAACAATGGCTTCTTCGTATGTTGAACGTCTACCAGCAGATGCAAAAAAGCGGTAATACGAGAAGATTATTGACGTTGAAGGGTTAGATCCGTATGAAATACCAAACAGTTTGTGGTCTGTCGACAAAAACCAGTTGCTGGACATAAACCACGACAGGATTGTACAATATTTTGTGCTGCGTACCACTTATCCTCTTGGTCTAAACACCAAAGAGTAGTTGAGTGATTGGCAGTTTGGATGTTCAGAGGGTACGCTTGTCGGCTTTTGAGGGTGATCCGATGGTCTGGATGTGTGTAGTGTGTGTGTAGAGGTGTGTATGTGTGTGTTTGTGTGTGTGTTTGTGTGTGTGCAGGTGTGTGTGTAGGTGTGTGTGTGTGTGTGGATTTGCGTGTGTGTGTATGCACGTGTGCGTGTGTGATATGCTGTTTCTTTCTCCAGATATCTTGGACTTATATTTGCTCATTTTTGTGGACTATTGTGGTAATTAGCCAGCCAGGACATCCAAGACTATAAGAATGTCTTACGTCATAGCACACGTAATTCTTTTTATACGTCATCTTGACGCTATTTTATTCTTTGCTGAAGAAGTTGCCGAAAGGCATCGAAATATTCTAAGAAGTACAAACACAGAAAGTCATCTTGTTTTTTGTTTTCTTTCTCTTTTTTGGAAGTATTTTGTGCTGGGTCATACTAGTTCTCCACTGGCACATTTGGTAGAGCGTTGGACTCTTGGTCATGCGTGACCAGGTTCGATTCTGCGCTGACACTTTTTTTTTCTATCTTTTTTTGAGAGGTTGTGGGTTCGAACCCGACCTGGTTTTTTGTGTTTTTGTGTGTGTGTGTGTTTTCCCCCTCTTTTCTCGAGAGGTTGCGGGTTCGAACCCGATCTTCTTTTTTTTAAATGCCAAAACCTGGAGGTTCAGTGCCAGCGGTTTTTATCTGTCTGTCTGTGTGTCTGTCTGTCCCGACTTAATGGCTGATATCTCAAAAACTGCTGGACGGATTTCCTTGACATTTTGCACACTTACTGGAAGTTAGTTCTGATTGAATGTTTCGAAGTTTCAGAATCGAGGTTTGAAAAGAAAGTGGTTTTGTAAGGTCGTAAACTCGAAAGCACCTCCCTAATATGTCAATTGACCGAATGTCGAAATGCAAAATGTGTGATGTCATCAATAACGTGACGTAATTTTATCTGTATGTCTGTCTCTCTGTCCCAACTTAACAGCTGATTTCTCAAAAACTACTGGTCGGATTTCCTTGAAATTTTGCACACTTACTGGAAGTTAGATCTGATTGAATGTGTCCAATTTTCAGAATCGAGGTTTGAAAAGAAAGAGGTTTATTTAGGTCGTAAACTCAAAACCCCCCCCTCAAAACTAGTTGACGGAATGGCCA
>JAWQFJ010016379.1:0-5000 GCA_034096865.1 Theodoxus fluviatilis | reverse complement strand
ATCTGAATGTTTCTTGTTCCCCACAACCCAGCCCACCAATCGACTTTGCGGACATTGCATTCTACCATTCCTCTTGGAATAGGGAGGGTGGCGGCGAATGAGAATTACTGGCATGACCACTCAATAAACGGACATTAGAAATGTAAATGTATAATTGTTCCCTTTGTGCAAGTTCTATTGGCTATTAATAATTGGTACTACTCATTCTTTGGGGTGTGGGGGTGGGGGTTGGGGGTGGGGAGAACGAACGCACGAATGGTTTATTTGTTAGGCCACGGGCCTATCACAACTTACAAAATTGAATCATCTGCAGCAGCACGCTGTACAGCATCTTGTCTTCTCTTAAATGCATAGTACATGTATGTACATAGCCAATGAACGTATTGTTTCGAAGTCCTGTGAGGACAATAAGGTTCCCAGTTCTTCTCTTGTGTACGTGTTACTGAGTATTGAGGCAAATCTCTGTCTTAAGTCTTCATACACTGGACAAGCAAGGAGAAAGTGCATTTCACATTCAACTTCTTCTCTGCAAGCGGGATATATATATAATATCTGAGTTTATGGATGAACAGTTAACTAAATCCTGCCTGGAAGCTGATGAAAACGTCTCTAAAGGGCTTTTCATCTAGAGCATTAAATATTTTTCTTTCATCCAGATAGGTTTTATTTTCCTATAAAAAGTGTATCTTTCACTATTTTCTTATACCATGGACCACTCAGCTTTAAAGTCCACTACCAGACGTCTTTTCAGCTCTCTAATGAAAGCACATTCATTTGTTACATTCTGGTTTGTTCTTGGGTATGTCACAAGTAGTGATGACCCAGACAGTATTCTGGTAGAACTACATGCCGTTTTAATCAGTCATTTGATACAGGGAATTCTGGGATCTCTGGGGGGAGGTAACTCTTATCCAAAGGACAGTTATGGAAGGGTTGCTTCCCTTAGTTGTGCAGTTATTTTTACCAAAATGTTACAAGTAGGTTCCTGATGATGGGTGGTTGCTGTTCTCATCCAGTTCAGGTGTTGTTGAGGGTTGCTCAAGGGGATCTTCTGAGTGAGGTGGTCTGAGTCTCTGGTTTGAGACAGCGACGGTTGCGGCGGAAGGTATGACCATCACTTGTCTCAACAACATAAGATCTTGGGGTGCTGTATGGCTTCATTATCTGGGCAGGTGTCCAATTGTCTCCCTTGGACAACTGTAGATATATCTGGTCACCTGTCTTCATAGGTGTCAACTGATGAGCTGTTCGGTCATATTTTTTCTTCTGCTTGGCTTGCAGGTGTGTTCGTCTTGTATTTACTTCTGAGAGGTTGATGATCTTGGGTTGCAGTTGTTTTGTTGAAGTTGGCAGGATGGATCGGAGTTGTCGACCCATGAGAAGCTGAGCTGGGGAAGCAAGATTGTCAACTGGAGTAGATCTGTATTCTAACAAGGCAAGGAGGCGGTTGCTTCCATCTGCCTTAGCTTTGGACAAGATGCGTTTTTGCAATCTGTACAGTTTTGTCTGCAAGTCCAATCGATTGTGGAAATCCCAGTCTGCAGCAAAGTCTGAGAAGTCTTCTGAGGCAAACTGTGGTCTGTTGTCACTGATGAGGACTTCTGGGATGCCGTGGCGTGCAAATTGAGCTGATAGCTTTCTGATTATGGACATGGCTGTCGTAGTGGAGAACTCATCGATCTCAAAGTAGCGGCTGTAATAGTCCACTGTTATCAGGAAGGATCTGTCTTGCCAATTGAAGATATCGGTGCCAAGCTTCTGCCACGGTCGAGTTGGGACTTTGTGGGATAGGAGTGGTTCCTTTGGGTTTGCTGGGCTCATACTGGCACAGATGGTACAGGCTGCGACGGTGTTGTGGATCTGTTTTGTCATTCCTGGCCAGAAAATGATTTATCTAGCTCGTTGCTTTGTCTTCTCAATTCCAATGTGGCTGGAGTGAATCTTCTTTATTATTTCTGGACGCATGGCAAGTGGTATAAGTATCTTTTCTCCTTTGAAGATGATTCCATCGATGGAGGAAAGTTCATCTCTGAAGTTCCAGAACTCCCTGATGGTTGATTTGCAGTCCGTGCGAAGTTCAGGCCATCCATTCTGTATGGTTGACTTCATATCTTGCAGTTGAGGGTCTTCTGCAGAGGCTATCTGAATTTGCTTCATTTTCTCATCGGTGATGGGAAGATTCTCGATGACGCTGTGGACGTATGCGTTGATATCTTCAGCAGTTTCACTGTCTTCTGGTTTTGCTGGAAGGAAGTTTCGTGACAGTGCGTCAGCTATTGGTATGTTCCTTCCAGGGACATGTGCGAGGTCTAGGTCGTACTTCTGTAGTTGTAGTAGCATTCGCCGGAGGCGCGGTGGTGCTGTTGTTAGTGGCTTCTTCGTGATGCTTTCTAAGGGTTTGTGATCTGCCTGTACGATTGCTTTGTGACCAAAGATGTATTGGTAAAACCTTTTGCATCCGAAAGCAATTGCATAGAGCTCTTTCTCTATTTGTGCATAGTTCTGCTCTGAGGAGTTGAGGGATTTTGACGCGAAGCCAACAGGTTTGTCATCTAGAAAAATCGCAGCTCCGAGACTATGTTTACTTGCATCTACCTGGAGTGTGACTGGTTTTGCAGGATCGTAGAAGGCAAGTACTGGTTGACTGGAGATGATTGTCTTGGCTTGTTGGAGTGCCTCTTCCTGTTCTCTCTCCCACGAGAATTCATTCTCATCTTTCAGTAGTTCCCTCATCGGTTGAGTAGTCTCTGACATTTTTGGAGCGAATTTTGCTAGATACGTCATCATGCCTAGGATGGTCTGCAATTCCTTCTGGTTTGCTAGGGCAGTCATCTCCTGGACAGCTTTTACCTTGGCTGGGTCTGGTTTCAGACCTTCGGCAGACACGATGTGTCCGAAGTACTCCACTTCTTCTGCAGCAATGGTGAGCTTGTCAGAATTAAATTTCAGATTCTTCTCTTCTGCTTTTTGGAGTGTCGCTTTGAGATTCACGTCATGCTCCTCACGTGTTTTCCCTGTGATAAGGATATCATCCACGAGGGTCGTGACTCCGGGTATTCCTTTGAATGTTTCTTCAATCTTGCGTTGAAATTCGTCCTGGGCGTTGACAAGTCCAAATGGTAGGCGCAGGAATCTGTACCTTCCAAACGGGATGTTGAAGGTGGTCAAGAAGGAGGAATCTGTGTCTAGCTTCATCTGCCAGTAGCCTGATCTTGCGTCGAGCTTGCTGAAAAATCTGGCGCCTGTCATCTTGGCTAGGGCATCTTCAAGGGTTGCATTGGATAGTGCGGTCTCTTGATGGCAGAATTGAGGTCTCTGGGGTCCAGGCAAATACGTAGTTTCCCGTTGAGTTTCTGCACAACTACTAGTGAATTGACCCAGTCCGTTGGCTCTGTCACCTTGGCAACTGTTCCTGTCTCCACCATGGTATCTAGGTCTTTCATCAGCTGTTCCTTTATAGCGCTTGGTACACGGCGAGTAGGGTGAACAACTGGCGTTGCATCTACGTGTAGTTTCAGGTGTATCTTCACCTCGCCCTCGAGGCATCCTAGACCAGTGAAGAGGTTCTTATACTCTGTCAGTACAGTGTCTTTGGTTGCCGGTACTACCTCTGAATCCACAGACATGATAAGCTGGATCAGGTTCAAAGTCAAGGCATGTCTGGAGACCAAGGATTGGCTGTGAGTGTCCTTTTGTTTTCGCCACGTAGAATCTAGAGTGTTTCTGTTTGTCCTTGTAGGAACAATTCATGTCCACATATCCCTTGACATCCAGTGGTTGTCCTGTGTATCCATATAGCTGCTGATGCGATTTCTTCAATCTGGGAGGTTTCTTCAGCTTGTTGTAGGCTGACAATGGGAGGACGTTGATCTGAACACCTTTGTCGAGCTTGAACTGCACGGTGTTGCCTGTCTGGAGCTGTGTCTCTGCACAGTTTTAGGCTGACTGTTCTGATGATCGACGGTGTTGATCACAAGTCGGTGGGTATCGGTCTCTTCGTCATTCTCCCCTTCCACGTTGTGGATTTTTCTTTGGTTCCCTCGCTTCTTCTTGAAGCACATCCTTGCAAAGGGATTTTGCTTGTGGCAGTACAAGCATTCCTTTCCGAACGCAGGGCTCTGTTTCCTGCCGTGTTTATCGCCACAATTCCGACAAGGAAAGGTGCCATTTTTGCAAGCTGCTTCTTGGTAGCTTAAAATGTTGTATTGATTTCTATAGCTTTTTGCATGATAAGCGTATCACGTTCGTGCAGCAGTTTCTCTCGAATGTCTTGTGAAGCTACGCCTGAGACAATTCGATCCCTCACCATGTCGTCTGGCTTATCATATTCACAGTCTTTTACCATGTTCCTTAGGTCTGTGAGGAAAGCTTCGAAGGTTTCTCCATGTTGTTGTTTTCTCTCTTGAAAGACATATCTGGAGAACACGGAGTTCTTTCTTGGGCGGGTATGATTGGCGAAGTGGGTGTACAAAACGTCGTCGTTGCTGTCATCGCCTGAGATTCCATGAATTGAATATTTCTCCCACTGTCTCTCCTACCCATAAGAGAAGATATGTGCATTTGCTTTCATTCTCCACGGTTTTGAGAGGACCTTGAAACATCAATTCAGCATGCTGCCTGAATTTTTTCCATTGCTCGGTGAGGTTTGGTGCATTTCAGTTGATAACTGGGGCGTGCGATACTGCATTTGCCATATTGAGAATTCTAATCAATGGCGGGTTTGTACTCACGTGGGCCTGAGGAGAAATACCCCTTTCGCAGGCTTGTTTTGTAGGAAATATGCACATACACTGTTGAAATAGGCGTTGGCGTATCCTTCTGACACTTTGTAATGTTCTTGGGTATGTCCCAGATATAGTGATGACCCAAGACAGTATTCTGGTAGGACAGCGTGCCGTTTTAATCAGCCATTTGATACAGGGAATTCTGGGATTTCTGGGGGAGGTAACTCTTCTCCAAAGGATAGTTATGGAAGGGTTGCTTCCCTTAGTTCTGCAGTT
>JAWQFJ010016376.1:22500-42500 GCA_034096865.1 Theodoxus fluviatilis | reverse complement strand
TTCCAGCGTGCTCTCCGTCTCAAACCTTGCAGTCTGTCGGTCCTAGACTGGGCCTGCTGTGTCCGTCTCAAACCTTGCAGTCTGTCGGTCCTAGACTGGGCCTGCTGGGTCCGTCTTGGCTGCATTCAGCGTGGCTGATACTAGCTCAATGTTCAGAATGTCTTTGCTGCTTGGAGGGCACCGTAGATATATACATAATACAACCACAGCGAGTTGCCTCCCTTGACACAGAGGCCTGATAGTGGAAGGCCTACACAGCAGAGGCGAGGCAATCCACTCTGCCCTAAGAACCGGTTCTCTTGTTGACTGCAAGTCCTGTTCCTCCTGGCTGTGCTGACAGAGCCTGCACTTCGCCTGATCTCCATACACATGCACGGGACAGCCTGAGAACTGACGCCACTATTCCTGTGTCCTCCTTTCCACCAGCTAGTGGCTCTCATGCACGGTGTCTTCCCAATCACCATTCACATTTTCTCTTGGTTGTCTCATTTTGCAGTCACTGTCTACTTGTGTTCTTTTTGTTCTGTAGACACGCCCTATTTCCATTGTTTTTATTAAAGTTTATTTAATTGTTTTCCTTCCCATGGTGGGTTTGTCCTGTGCTAGTAACTCAAAAGCTGTTCAGGTATGGGTAGTCTTCAGTGCTGCTGCATGCCAGTCTGTGGGTTAAGTGATTGATTACACTTTATTTTCCAAGGGAAATTCAAGAATTAGGCAGAGCTGCTTGAGGAAAAAGGGTGCAGTCTACAACAAGTCAGAGCAGGCTCACCCCCAGGGCCGGACTAGGGGGGGGGGGTTACAGGGGTTGCGTAACCCCCCCCCCCCACCCCCCCCCCCCCAGCCTAAACATGTACCTCAACTATGTAGTTGGTTTTTTGGTTGCTTTTTTTCTTGGGGGAGGGGGGGGGGGGTGGGGCGGTATTTGTTTATAATGCTTAAAATGGCATTTGCATGCAAGGGGAGGCCGTCTTTCCATCTTGAAATATCACATACCCTTCACCCCCTGGACCCCCTTTTGCAACCCCCCCCCCTTCACTGTACCTAGTCCCCCTTTTGCACCCCCCCCCCCCTTCACTGTACCTAGTCCGGCCCTGACCCCTAGCTCGTCAGGGAAGTCAAGAGATGAATAATGCATACACACAAACACTTCACTTCAGCCATGGGATCTCTTTGTCTTCACGTTGCATTCTGTATCTGTAGGGTGTCCATACTGCCTGTAATACAAATGTCCTTTGCTTTCATTTTCCCATCCCGATAACGATGTATGCCCCACTTAGTATAACTGTGCATGTGTATACGAGATCATAGGCTATGGGTAACACAAGAAAGCAGTTCACGCAACTTTCCTCCTCTGTGCATCGCGCCTTGACATAATTATACATATACTCTCTCCGGAGAAAACAAAGCAAAGACAATGTGTGAGGTGAATAAAGGAAGACAGCACATGGATACAGCTTTGAAAGATAAAACTTTGTATTCATGAGTTCTTGTTTGTAAAAGTGCCGTGACAAAAAGGGAACAACAAAGATCATGCATGCAGGTCCACAGTTCCAATGATGGCCTTGGTGGCAGGGCAGCAGGACATGTACAAGACGTTGGGAACACAAGGAACATAATACAAGATATATAATATTGCGTAATGACTTGGCAGCCCACCTCTCCCCTCCCTGCATCAAACCCTGTGACATGGCCCAACACAATGCAGAGCAATGCAATGCAGTCAAGGATGAGTTTTCACTTGCAATGGAAGTCCGCGCTCCAGATGTACTCCGTCACTGGCCTCCAATCCCTCCAACGCAGCGCAGCCGTGACACAGAACAGCCGTGACACAGAACAGCTGTGACACAGAACAGACCAACACTTACCCACTGTGAAGGCATGGCAATCTCCACTGTGAAGTGCTGCATGCAGATTCAAAACTGCACTGTGAAGTGTTGTATGCAGAGCTGCAAAACTTCAGTGAAGTGCTGCATGCAGATTCAAAACTGCACTGTGAAATGTTGTATGCAGAGCTACAAAACTTCACTGAAGTGTTGTATGCAGAGCTGCAAAACTTCACTGTGAAATGTTGTATGCAGAGCTGCAAAACTTCACTGAAGTGTTGTATGCAGAGCTGCAAAACTTCACTGTGAAGTGTTGTATGCAGAGCTGCAAAACTTCACTGTGAAGTGTTGTATGCAGATTCAAAATTTCACTGTGAAGTGTTGTATGCAGATTCAAAACTTCACTGAAATGTTGTATGCAGAGCTGCAAAACTTCACCATGAAATGTTGTATGCAGAGCTGCAAAACTTCACTGTGAAATGTTGTATGCAGAGCTGCAAAACTTCACTGTGAAATGTTGTATGCAGAGCTGCAAAACTTCACTGAAGTGTTGTATGCAGAGCTGCAAAACTGCCAGACTGCAGCGAGGGATCAGTCGCCAGGCTGTTGTTCCCAAATGACATTTTTCTGCCTTTGACTCAGACACCAAAGGCCACAAGACCTACTCAATGAAATCAAATAATGAAAAAGGCCATAAAAAGAGCTTTAAGCAAAAAACAACCATCTACAAATTAAACAAAATAATACCAATTTCAGACAGCAGTTGACACATACTAGAGAGCAAGTTCTGCACACACAAAAAATCAACTTTTAAAAATTAATAATCAACATGTGTAACAAGATTAAAACTACTCTCTAGTAATGCAGGAGATAGCAAAACTGTTGAAGTCTTGGTTTCAAAATACTGACTGCAGTACAGCACAATACTTCAGTTATACATTCTGTGACCCAAGAAACGTTTTCTTTGTCACAATGTAAAAGTGGGCCAAGCTATTAACATAGAATGTGTTTTAATTCAGAGCTTTTGTTTTTGAGTTGTTGTTGTTTGTTGTTGTTGTTGCGTACCTGGGCTAAACACTCCCAGTTTTCATCTACTGCAGTATTTACTTACATGCACATTTACAATTCGCATCGGTCTTACAGGGATCTCTGCAACCCATTTCAATCTTGCTGATAAACCAATGTGTAATGTTAGCCACAATACTGCAAACCTTCATTTTGACACTAAAAAAGTTTCAACCAAAATAAAGTGAATTTTTACAGAGCATGAAATGCATCAGGAATAAGTCATTTTGTTGTGATGCTCATCACAGGAAGACATACACAACACCCATCACACAAAACAGGTGTTTTGAGCAATCCACCACGAATACTGAGTGTTGAAACAAGACAGGAAGAGCTTTCAACACTGGCTCTAGATGTTTGGCAGAAGGGGAAAAACCACACAGAAGTCAACGTTGGCGTGACTATGCTACATGGATTTACAGCATGTATCAGCACTTCATTTCCAATCCATTTCAGGGCACAGTAGCCCACATTTCAAGTTCTGTATCAATGGTGTCAAACATAACCATGAACAAATACAACATGCAAAATGAATGTTAACAAGGCTGATATTTCATCTTAGGGGAAGGATGGGGGTTGAGGTGAGGTGGGTAGTTGGGTGGGGAGGGGGGTGGGGTTGGGGGTGGGGCTGGGTGGTTGGGGGCGGGGCTGGGTGGTTGACATTACATAGTTGTTACTTTTCAAATCTAGCATCATTTTGCAAACAACTAACAAGACATGTCAACAAAGCTTAAAAATAAAAGCCCATTTTGTAGAAATTGCAAATCAGTCCTCATATATAGATCTCTCATTGATTCTGTAGCAGCAACAAGAAAAATAGCACCCTCACAAAAGCCAGAAAAAACCAGTGCAAAACACATTGCAGTCGGCTGTAAGGCAGTAGGGATGAGTACCCAGGTAAGGACAAAGGTCATGGATCATGTGTCGGGGGTCACCTGAAACTCACACAGACAACTCAAGCGCAATGGAGCAGTCACCAGGACAAAACAACATGGAGGAAAGTGCTGGAGCAGTGACTATCTACAACATAAAGATACCCTACAAGGTGAAAACCTTGGATGTAACATACAGTGAAAACAGTGAGTGTTAGTACTAAAGAAAGCGATGGGGAGGGAAATGAAAGAGGACAAGCTGGAGACTGAGGAAAGCAAGGGCGTGATGTCAGACTTTCTACAGCTGTCTAGGGACTAGCTTCTAGCTGAGCAGGGGAGTGCACTCTACGAGTACAGAGCTCCATAACGCTGGAGACTGGTGGCTAGAGCATCTTCCCTACACAGCGTGCAAGGCATGCAGACAGCGGGTAGCACTGATGATCAAAGGCATTAAAATGTAACAACAGGAAAAAGGCAGCGGGCAAATTCCATGGGGACACTGCTGGCTGTTGTCAAGACCCATGGATGTGGTGCCTTTGTAACTTTCCCTGACCCAAGTCCAGGACACACACGTAGACACAAGCGTAAAGTCACAGTGGATTCTTGAAGGACATGCTTGGGCATTCTTCCTGTGGTATTTCTTCCTCCTCCAGCTGTCCCTCCCTCCCTCCCTCCCACCGAAGTGAGGACACAAACTGCAAAACTCCTCTCCCTGAAAGTGAAATGAAAAAGATACAAGAAGGGCAAAGCCCATACGACTCACATGCTTGACCTTGACCTTGACATTCAGTGACCTTCAAGGTCAAGGTCAAACAACTAAACCTACCAATAACATCATACACTAAGAAATGATTTACACATTTTTTCCTACCAACAAGAAGGGCAAAGCCCATACGACTCACATGCTTGACCTTGACCTTTATATGACCTTGACCTTCAGGTGACCTTCAAGGTCAAGGTCAAACAACTAAACCTACCAATGACATCATACACAAAGAAATGCTTTACACATTTTTCCTACCAAAATACATGTGACCTTGACCCAAGGTCATCCAAGGTCATGCAACACAAAGCTGTTAATTCAAGACATAGGAAGCACAATGGTGCTTATTGGCACTTTCTACCATGAGATATAGTCACTTTTAGTGGTTCACTACCCCATTTTGGTCACATTTCATAAGGGTCAAAGTGACCTTGACCTTCATGATATGTGACCAAATGTGTCTCATGATGAAAGTATAACATGTGCCCCACATAATTATTAAGTTTGAAACAGTTATCTGCCATAGTTCAGGGTCAAGGTCACTTCAAAATATGTATACAATCCAACTTTGAAGAGCTCCTGTGACCTTGACCTTGAAGCAAGGTCAACCAAACTGGTATCAATAGATAGGGCTTGTTTGACCTATATACCACTTGTAGATAAGGTCACCATTCTCAATAACGTGGGAGAAAATTGTGAAAATGTGAAAAATGACTGTTTTTGAGATCACATTTATGGCTCCTGTGACCTTGACCTTGAAGCAAGGTCAAGTCACTATGTATGTTTTTTGAGGCCTTGTCATCATACACCATCATGCCACATTTGGTGTTGATAGACTTAATAGTCTCCGAGAAAAATCCAACGTTAAAGTTTTTTACGCCCGGACGGACGGACGGACGGACGGACGACACGGCTGAGTACATAGACTCACTTTTGCTTCGCATGTGAGTAAAAAAATTGCTGCCTCAAAGGTAAGTCGCCCTGTGCGTACGAGCGTCCTTGACCTTGCCTATGAAACTATGCTTATAACCTTCAAGCAGCTGTCCAGAGGGAGAATTCGACTGAGCTCAACAGTGTAGCCAAGGGGGAGACAACTTTTCTCTCAAGTCATTAGTGTGTGAATGTTATGGGCTTAGGGACGTGTGTGTATGTACCTCTCTCTCTCTCTCTCTCTCTCTCTCTCTCTCTCTCTCTCTCTCTCTCTCTCTCTCTCTCTCTTTCTCTCTCCACTCTTGGAACATCACTGAGTCAAACATACATCTTCAATCCATGTTTTCAAAATCAGTTCAAGAAATTTCACTAGGGGAAAGTGATTGAATGATATTAATACTAGTTAAAAATCACACTTTTCCAACTGCAAGATTATCCCTCCAGGTTTACTGGAGGTCCTACAGACTTTATCTGTCTGTCTGTCTGTGTGTGTGTGTGTCTGTCCCGACTCAACGGCTGATTTCTCAAAAACTACTGGACGGATTTCCTTGACATTTTGCACACTAACTGGAAGTTAGGTCCGATTGAATGTATCAAATTTTCAGAATCGAGGCTTGAAGAGAAAGTGGTTTTTAAGGTCGTACACTCGACAGCGCCTCCCCAAATACTCCATTCATGGAATGGCCAAATTGCGAAATGTGTGACGTCATCAACAACGTGACGTCATTTGCGAGTAGAGTTTTGAGGATAATGAATTTCGTACACTCGGAAGCACCTCCCTAGATAGTCAATAGATGTAAGAGCCTAATCGAGTCAAACTCTTTTCCTACGTTCACAAAACAACATTTGGCTTCTTCGTATGATGAACGTCTACCAGCAGACGCAAAAGAGCGATACTACGCTGTGTTGGCTTAAAATTCATTCCATTTGTGAACTAGCTTGTTGCCGGCTGTATCGAGCTTGTGTGTTCGTGTAGGCCTACTCAAAAGTCAAAATCACAGTCGTCTCCGAAACAAGGAATAATCAGAGTAAGGGGGAAAACATTTCGTTTGTTTTGTTTTGTTCTTGCAGCACTTCAAAGATGGTGTGTAGGTCTGTGACTGTCTGTCTCCATGTGTTTTGTGGTGTGTAGGTCTGTGACTGTCTCCATGTGTTGTGGTGTGTAGGTCTGTGACTGTCTCCATGTGTTGTGTGTAGGTCTGTGACTGTCTCCATGTGTAGTGGTGTGTAGGTCTGTGACTGTCTACATGTGTTGTGTGGTGTGTAGGTCTGTGTCTGTCTCTCTCCATGTGTTGTGTGGTGTGTAGGTCTGTGACTGTCTCCATGTGTTGTGGTGTGTAGGTCTGTGACTGTCTCCATGTGTTGTGGTGTGTAGGTCTGTAACTGTCTACATGTGCTGTGTGGTGTGTAGGTCTGTGTCTGTCTCTCTCCATGTGTTGTGTGGTGCGTAGGTCTGTGACTGTCTCCATGTGTTGTGGTGTGTAGGTCTGTGACTGTCTGTCTCCATGTGGTGTGTAGGTCTGTGACTGTCTGTCTCCATGTGTTGTGTGGTGTGTAGGTCTGTGACTGTCTCCATGTGTTGTGTGATGTGTAGGCCCCAAGCTAAAAGACACACTTTTGTATGATTTATCTGTCTGTCTGTCCCGACTAAACGGCTGATTTCTCAAAAACTACTGGACGGATTTCCTTGACATTTTGCACACTTACTGGAAGTTAGGTCCGATGCAAAGTATCAAATTTTCAGAATGAGGTTTAAAAAAGTTACTTTTTACGACATACATTGCAAAGAAAACGCTACAACAGAATCCGAATGCAAAATGCGTGACGTAATCATTTGACGTCGAATAACGTGACGTAATTTCGATGAGATTTTCTAGGAGGATTAATTTCGAGAACATTGGTGAAGGAGAGAGAAATATTTTTTACGATGCGGGTCGTTTCGTATCCTGGACGTTTCGTACCTAGTCGTTTCGTACCCTAACCCTAACCCTTACCCTTACCCTACGGGTTAGGGTTAGGATTAGAGTTAGGGTTAGGGTTAGGGTAGAAAAGGTACGAATCGACTAAATGAGGTACACAACGACTAGGGTACGTTGCATCCATGGTACGAAACGTCCAGGGTACGAAACGTCCTGTATTCGATTTTTTATCCCTCCAGGTTTACTGAAGGTCCTCACAGCTTTATTGGGTTTTTTAATGCCAAAACTTGGAGGTTCAGCGCCAGCGGTTTTTATTAAATTATTGCTTACATCTTGTCAGACAAAATATAGCAGTTATTCTCACGGGGGGAAAAACTCCCAGTTTGTAACTTCTCGCACTGCATGCGTGGTAATAGCAGGTCCAAACATCTGCCACTGCGCACGTCTTTTACTGTGATTTCCTTTGCTTCTCCAAAAGCCGCCATTTTGAGTGTGCGCGCGTAGCACCCTCGCGGCGGGCTATCTAGCGCTCGATGGTTCTTCGCGGAGCATTCGCGTTCAAGAACCGATCGCCCAAATTGCTGTCGACCGCTCGGTCTCTTGAACGGCGTACTGGCCTACACCAGCAACCTTGCGTTGTATTAGGCAAGCGCTTCGGGACGCTCTGCCGCATGAACCATTGGAGATAAGGAAATATGGGTTAGAGCGCTAGGGGGCGCTCTGCCGCATGAAGCATTAGAGATAAGGGAATATGGGTTAGAGCGCTAGGGGGCGCTCTGCCGCATGAAGCATTAGAGATAAGGGAATATGGGTTAGAGCGCTAGGGGGCGCTCTGCCGCATGAAGCATTAGAAATAAGGGAATATGGGTTAGAGCGCTAGGGGGCGCTCTGCCGCATGAAGCATTAGAGATATGGGAATGTGGGTTAGAGCGCTATGGGGCGCTCTGCCGCATGAAGCATTAAAGATAAGGGAATATGGGTTAGAGCGCTAGGGGGCGTTCTGCCGCATGAAGCATTAGAGATAAGGGAATATGGGTTAGACCCTAATAGAGATAAGGGAATATGGGTTAGAGCGCTAGGAGGCGCTCTGCTGCATGAAGCATTGGAGATAAGGTAATATGGGTCAAAGCGCTTGCCTTATACAACACACAGCATGAAACCAGTCATGGCGGTTCTGACGAAACCTCGTGCAAAGCGTGACTTTCATGCATTTGCTGCATAGAAACGTAACTCTTGCCACTAACATTACTCTCTTTACACTGCACCGTCGACGCATTATTCGTATGTTTTATAGACCGCATTGAGACCTCGGGACCAGACCATTGGCGAAGTGCCCGCTTTTTATCCATCATTTATAACTTCTTCCTTACACGACATCATGATACACGGCAACCCCGATAATAATTAATGCCACTTATAACATGTTTTATGTCTGTTCTTGATGTCGCTAATGGTATCTTTGAGTCACCGCAAAGAAGGGAGTTCGACCTGGAGATCCTTAAATCTGATATGCACAGAAGGGAGAGATGTGCCTCTCGCAGAGACTGATAAGGAGCCTGTAGACGTCCCGGCGGATCATGGATAGGCGACTACAATCTCGCCCATCGCGTCTAGGTAGCCTGCCCTGGAGACGTGGTAGAAAATGCAAGTAGAACGGGAACTCCGGTTGTGGAGGTCAGCCAGTATCTTGCACCCTTCAGTACAGTTCGGCAGCGGACCGCAACACTTTCAACAGGGCCACGAGAGAAAAAGAGCATCGTCGTGCTCCTCCCAGCGTGAACAAGTGACCAGGGAAGTCGGATTCTGGCATGTTCCAGAACTTGAATTAATTATCCACCACTGGTGCGGTGGTCGAATAGCTTCGAATCAGCGCTCATGAAAGGGGAATTCAATTTTCCTGAAGCAAATAAGACACATAATCGATGGGGTCCGACACGGGGTTATGGCGGGAACGTCAGGCGTTTATGGAGAGGGAGGCGAGGGTTCTGGAAGCAGCTACAGAGAGGCTCTCAGGCCAAGGTGAGAAGGATCAGCTTTTGAAGAGGCCAGAGCCTGCTGTGTATGCCTGGCAGTGAGGCCCAGCTGTCTTGTGAGTCTCCTCTCAGTCCCTCCCTGACAGTCAGTCGTAATGGAGGCTGGTCGAGTGCAAATGGAAGTGGGCTTTTGAGGAATGTCGTAGAGCCCCTTCAGGAAGTCACCCAGGAAGCTTTGTGTATTAGTTTTTTCCATGCTTGCATGGCATGAAGGCATATGTTGATGCGGTCTTCTTTTCCGACTATATGAGTTAAACAAGCGTGTGAAATTACATTAGGGACGAGCAGATAGATGCTTCATTTTTGTACTAATTTCACTGAACGAGTTCCAATGGCTTTGGAAAGAATTCGAAAATGTCTCCGTGTGAGGTGTAATGAGGGGGGATGCATTCAAAGGGTTGGGTGTGGAAAAGTTAACAGGAAACAGAGTAGTTGTATTGTGCTTGACCTGAATGCACCTCCTACTAGGATTTTTGCTATTGGCGTATGCAGTTTTGATGCATGAATGCATGCAGACAACTATGCACACGTCCCTTTAAAACCGTGTGTATCTTCGTGGTGCAACACGTGTGTTATACACCGAGTCCGATATGAACTCCATCCATTCGCCATCCATTCGTCATTACCTGACGTTTCAATTAACTTTCGAATCTGGCGCCAAGTTATCTGCGCACTCTATCAGACATTTCTGACGCGGCAACATTTCTGGTGGCATCTTTATTGAGGCGCCTTTTCAATGAGCTTCGATCTCGGGGAGGCGAGTGCGTGTGTACCTTAGGAGCAAGAACGCTTATCACTCGGCGAGAGGTCGGGAGGACGTTTAAAACGCCATCACCATCGTCAGCGGGAGGGACGAGAGAAGTGGCCGAACTGTACGGGTGTAATTTTGAATGAAGTGACTACCCATTGAGTCTCTGGGGCATGCCGGATCGAAGAGGGCCGAGCTGTGGCGGACCTGATGAAGAACGAGTCTAAAAAAAGTGTGCTGGTCATGTGATTTGTGATTTATTGCCTGGCAGACGAAGGAGGGAGTGCCTTCCCTTGTTGCAGCTCTTGCCTGGAAGGAGTCGAGTTAATTCGACGTGGCCGGTGTAGGGAAAGAGAGAGAGGCTGGGCTCTGATTTGGAACATCACCGCTTTGATGGATCAATTAGACGAGAACATTTTGATTGATGACTCGACTCGGCCGATTGCCGCAAAGTGGGAATCAATCGGAAACGCCTAAAGTTCATTTTTGGGTCATAGCCTGGCTTAATCGATGGACACTTCGACACTTGAAGGTTGAGATTGGAGTAGGATGGGAAGAAATTAGCTGTCAATTCTCTCTGCGCATGTCACGCATTTCAACGCTTATGGATCGGTTCTCTTTCTTCTGTCTCGGTTCGGAAGTACGAAAAGGTCCACACACTTTTGGAATCCTTGACAAACTCCCCCGCCTTTAGAAGCAAACCTCTTCTTTCAGAATTAGATTTCCTTCATCTGCAAAAGCTTCTAGCTCCTCCATTCATGTGTATGTAAGTCCACTTTCCTCTTTTTCTTTCCTATGAAAAAACACACACACACAATGGGGTTTTTCCCAGCAGGGTATGCACTTGGGAAGGGGTACACCGATTGCCTCGATGTAACGGGCTGCCTGATCACTTGTGACTATAAATCAGGCGCGACCCACTCCGGCATGCGGGCCAGCCTGCACCGACCTCGCAGACGTCTTGTTGGCGGTGCCATTTATTTCGACGATACCGCAGACAGAGAGTGTCGCGAGGTTTTTTGCCTGTTGAAAGTCAAAGAATGACCTTTCACATGGAGGAAATGGCATCGCCACCTACGAGCTTTCTGGCTTGTGTTACGTCAGTGGAAACGCATTTCTTTGGTAGGTGGGGTGGAGGAGGGGGCAGAGTGAGATTTCTTGAGGGGGCACGGAGAGCTGGTCATCATGAAAAAAAATTGCTTTTCAAAATACTGATAACCCCACGGGTATTGTGACAAATGCAATATGTCGGAAGAGATGCCGCTCACGAGAAAGTATGTCTTGCTTTGCCGTCGAACTCTGGCATTCCTAGGTCTGTCAGGGGAGTGTGACAAAATACTAAGAGAAAGATATCTCTCTCTCGAGGATATCACGCGCTGGGAGATCAGGAATGGACCCTTCTGGTGGTGACTTGTCAATATCGTGGCTCTTCCTTTCCGGTTCTGCTGTCAATTCACGGAACTCTTCACGAGTTTTATATGGATGGGTAACTGTTCTCTTTGTGCCAATGAATAAGTTTGCAATATTAGTTTTGGATCACTAAGCCCGACTCATTGTTACAAATAAATGTGCTGGCTCTGAAATGATCAACTGACTTGAGGAATACGAATCAAGACTGAAATGGAGTCGAACTGAAATCTGACAATCCCCTCCAGATCTTTGAGAGTCGTGAAACAAAGGCACAGGTCCCACGCCTACTTGCCATAAGTTCATGCACCACATGCAAGCGACTCTCTGTCCTCCATCTACAGTCTTTTCTAATACGTTGTATGATCTTCATGGGCCGAGACATGTGTTGCTTCTATAGCCACTGGTAATAGATCGGGATACCCATCGCTCAACATGGGAACAGTTTCGGGGGATAACGAGTGCAAATGATTCATATTATGCGCTCGAGGTATTCGGTATATCTGGGATATTCAATTTAGAAGTGAATTAATCCTAGCCTCGCAAGGGATCTCCTTACACTTGTGAGAGGGTGAAGCTGTTGTGCGATGAAAATAGAGGCTGCAAAAAATGAATATGATCCATGTTAACACATAATTTAAATTTGAACAGAATGAATAAACAAACAAATGGTTGAATGAATAAACAAAAAACCCTATTGAATGAATAAATGAATGAATGAATGAATGAATGAATGAATGACTGAATGAATGAATGACTGAATGAATGAATGAATGAATGAATGAATGAATGAATGGGGTTTCATGGCCTGTCAGCCTTTGTAGGCTGTGTAAGACCACGCTAGAGTAAGAGCAAGTCAAGTCTCGATTCCCCTAGTGAATCGTTGTTTACAAATCGCGTGGAGAGACATGGTGGGCCTATTGGTAACCCCATCCCACAGGGGGTTTGAATGGAGAGACATGGTGGGCCTATTGGTAACCCCATCTCACAGGGGGTTTGAATCTCAACCTCCGGCAGGAGCTGTTGTCCCACAGCGAGGACAAGGAAGAGCAATCACTGTCCGGGAACAGCAGACCATGGCCCAATGTCCTCCTGGCACTTCCTCCACACGGGTCACCCACGATCTGGGTCGAGGTCTCTGCGGGGCCTGTGGCTCAGGCTCGTCGCAATTCCTCAAATGAAGGCAGAGTAGCCCAGCCTCTTTGAAGTCTGTCACCCTGCGTGGTGAGTGCCAGTGCCCCAGGGCAAGATCAGGAGAAGTCTGGACCTCTTCTCTTTCAAATCTTGTCTTTCTCATATCTCCTTATCCCTTCCATGCATCAGTAACCTTGTCGCCGCCATTCCAGAGCGCCATTCCGGTCGACTTCTTCATGAGGGCCCCCACCTTCAGTCCTGACGTCACCCCTCTATTACCCTAGCGCAATCTTTCTTCTGCCTGCGTGCCCCTCTCTTCCACATCTGTTCCAGGCCTGTAACTGCCCTGTTTTGCCATGACACACACGCTTATGTGCTATAGCAGGGGGTGCTCCCTCTTGACCAGGGGCACGCAAAAATGAACTTTCGCACATATACAGACACATTGGCACATGAACACACACATTGACGCTCTCTCTCTCTCTCTCTCTCTCTCTCTCTCTCTCTCTCTCTCACTCACACACACACACACACACACACACACACACACACACATACACAGACCAACACACACACTCGCACGCATACGTACGCAAGCAAATGCTCGTAGAGGCACGCCTTCTGTCCCGTTTTTACGTCACAGCACTCTATAAGCACCCATTCAGTTTCCTAACTTCACCCCAACCCCCCTCATTCAACAACCCCAAAACCCCTCGCAACATCTTCCATCTCTCCATCGGACGTGAGACCCCGTCCTCCTTACCCTTCACGGTCAACACATGCATAGATTTCCATGACCCCCTTCCTTCCCTTTGCCCCCTACAGATGACCCTTGAACCCTCCATCCGTCAACCTCGGGTCCCTACGGTGCGTGTCCTCTCCCAGTCCAGGAAGGGTTGGAGAGACACTATGTCTGCCATTGATCCCGTGCGATCCGACCTCTTGTCCCTGGTGGTGCTGATCCCTGACTCTAGCGGGGTCCCCGCCTTTGTTCCTGGAGAGCCCAGTGTGTCTTTCAAAGGTGGAGGTCTGCCCAGGATCTTTCGTCTGCCGCAGAGATACGGCTCTCCGTGCCAAGAGGGACAGATCGGACTCGTCATTTACAACGCTCAATGTTCATGGCCAGACGCAGCTTTACCGAGGATGCGGCCTTTGGTATTTGGCTCGCGTTTGAACTTTTCAGGCATTTGCCTCCTTACACAATGATTGGAAATGGGTTTTCGTCTCCCGATACCACTAGAGTTCTTTTGATCGAGAGCGCGTCTTCTGTTTAGATCTGCAAAACGCTGAGGTAATTGCGAGCTGGCAGTTGGATATCTTAAAAAGTCCACTTGCTTTTGCTTTCTTGCTCTTTTAACGCCTAGTCTGAACATACAGACAGGAATATGACGTGTCTTGTCACAATCTGGTATACGAACACTAATCTGTCTTCCATAAGAGAGACATTTGAATTTTCATTCTCGTTCGGATGATTGATTATTGAATATTCACTATTTAGAAACTTCTCTCTCTCTCTCTCTCTCTCTCTCTCTCTCTCTCTCTCTCATGTGTGCGTATGTGTGTGCGTCCTTGGATGCATACGTTAGATAACAAATGTGATATGTATTTTATTGTAAAGCATCATAACGTTCCAGAACGTAAAAGATTTAGATGTGTGTAGTCTACAATATGGACAGATGAGCTTTTTTCATATGTATCATACTTTTGAATAGTCCTTTTGAATTGTGCAGCTAAGCGGATTGAGAACAGATAAAAACGGTTGGGCTCGAGGAGCCTATGGGTGGCTTTTTGTAGAAGATCGCAAAGACATTCCCTCGTCGCAGAACCCCTGCAGTCTAGTCAACAATGCACAGGTTGACGACACACAGCGAATCTTCACGCTGCCACCTACCGCATCACTAAGTCAGTCCCCTTCCATCCGGCCATGCACTCTGCACTTTGCACTTGCACCCTCGAGAAATATTTGCACATTTCTAGCAACAAAACCACTTGTGGTGTGGAAGTGGCGAAGAGCGGAGAACACTGGTTGCCCTAGACTGTCCATTAGTGTTGCGCCAGCTTCACCACAAGGCGGGATTGTCAGTCTTTGCCCCACTTCCAGCTGTAGGACTGGCTCTGGGACTATTGTCAGGGAGGAACAAGAACAGACTCAACCCCTGACTGCGTACGTCAGCACGTCCACGGAGTGAGCACCCCAGAGGCCTCGCCGCAAAGACGGGCTTGGGGCTGGGGCAAAGATCTTCCGAAGGGTTTGGTTGATGGAGGAGTCGGAAGCTAGGAGGTTGTTCAAGAATGACGCAGAGAGGAACGTCGATAGGCGACAAGTCGGAGATGAAAATAAGAAAGTGCTAATAGAAATGTCCGTTGGTTATGGCCTTTGGTCTTGCTTTTTGCATGGGCTGCAGTGCAGAAAGGAATATCTTTTTGTGGGTCTCAATGCTTTTTTTCCCTGATTGGAAGTTTTACATCAGTGCTATTCTCACACTTCTCCCTCTCTTCTCCTCTCTCTCTCTCTCTCTCTCTCTCTCTCTCTCTCTCTCTCTCTCTCTCTCTGTGTGCGTGTGCATGTGTGTGTGTGTGTGTGTGTGTGCGCGCGCGTGCGCTCGCATGTGTGTGCTATCTGCACATGAATGAAATAAAGGTCATTCTGACCTAATGCATCGTTTGCCACGGGACTTGAATGTCCAGTAGCACCGAGTTTACTGCGAGGATAGAAGAAATCAACCTAGTTTGATCCAAGCAAAAAGTCACCGCGAGCTGCCCTGCGTTTTTCTTGTTTTTTGCTCCATAAGCAAGATGCAGCGCTAATGGCAGTTTCATCTCCGGAACCTTTTTCTTGAAATGCTAGGTAAATCTACTATATCGGCGAAAAATATGTATCTCTTGAGTGAAAGTACGAAGATTTCTCTCGTAGAGGTTACATGCTTTTTGTCGAAAGAATCATGCTAGTTTAAAAAAGAAGAAGAAATAAATAGATAATTTCTTTTTGGATGCAATTTATAGGATTTACGTTGATGAAATGAGTGTGAGCGATGTGCATTGCATGAGCATAATGTGAGTGCTTTTCTATGTGTTTCTGTCGCTCCTGCTTCGCAAGTTGATCGCAAAGCAGGCTAGATCAAATCAAGATAATCTCCCCACTTTTAAGATTAACAAAAACCTCTCTCGATACCTAGGCTAGTTATTTTTGGGGTATCTGGTTGAAAATGAGATCGAAGTACGTAATCATTATTTTGTTAGCATCGAATTTCACCCAGGAAATCGGAAAGTTGTGCTAGCTCAGAATGTTTAGTCGCCAATTTATTTCAAATGCCGAACGTGAGTAGTGTGGACACTGATAGGAGTGTTTTGCGGCCTTCCTCTGTAGTTCAAAAGAATAATTCATGATGTAGCCGCTGGAAATTAGTTTATCAAATCACAATTTAGCTCGATTGCTTTTACCTTTCATCGGCTTGGTAGCGTTCTTGCAAGGCAAACTCGTCAAAAAGTTTCCCTCCCATCAGAAAAGGTACGCTAATCTGGTTAGGGGAGTGCACTTCACGAGCTGCTGGACTTTCTCTTCCTGAGTGCCCGCCATTGATTTACAAGGATCTATTACTACATGCTAATACGCGCTTCATTTCCTTCTATAGAAGCTGGGGCAAAAACCTGCGACAAAAACCCCCACCCTCCATCGATTTTCCTCCATTCACGTCGAGCCCGCCACACTGACGTCGCGCGGAGACGTTGAATTTTCCCTTGCAATCGCCGCCATTTGTCCAAAGGAACCGGAGTGCCGAAGATTCCCCAAGAATGTTGTCGTTTCTTGAAAAATTCCATCGAGTCGTCGCTTGGACGTCACATGAAACTGTTTCATCAGTTTCAAAGATGAAGACGCGCGTTTTGAGAACTGGTTCTGTGCGTGGTCCTGTTATGGAAATCATTGGAAACAAGGTTTACCATTGTCTCTGGATTAGATGAAGGCTGTTTCGTGCCTTTGCATGGTCGCTTTTTTGTGTGGTGCTGTGGGGCAGAGTGATTTAAGCATTTGACCTGCAGTCAGCTTTCGCTGCTAGGTGCGGTGTTCGAATCTGCACAGAATCTAGAGTTGCGTGCTTGGGCAAGGTGCTTCACCCACATTGCCTCTCCTTCCAAGGAGTAAAACCGGCGACTGGATACTGCCCAGCAGTGACTGGGCGTGAAACTCCACAAAGACAATTTCCGTAAAGATCAGCTTTTCCGGGAATGAGTTACGTTGCATGATCAAGTATGTTGATGTAGTTGTTTGTACATGTTTAGATGAAATGCCTACGAGTTATCATTAATGACTGAACTCTTCGATGTAAATAAAATTTTGACCGAAAATTCCTGAAAGAAAACGACGAAAACATAGATTATTATCATTATATTTCCCATGTCCCACAACACAGATTTGAAATATTATCTCTGAAAAACAGTTCGGTTACGTTTATAAAGCACAAACTCTTCCGTCGAGAATTGGGTCCTCACAGCTCGCACGTCCATCCCTATTGACAGTTGTGCAATTACTCAACGTCTCAAAAGGCAGAGGCTAGTACAGTGTATAGCCGCACGTTCGAAAGCAACGTCTTGCGTGGCTAACATTCCTATAGGAGACACCTCGATGCGTGTGCGAAGTTGCCGAACAATACCAAATCATCCTCCCTTTTGGTGTGTCGAACAAAGCTAGGACGCTCAGTTCTGCGGAGACTCCACTCTACTCTTCCCCCCACCCTCCTACTTACCTGTATAATCATCAAAATACTTCGTAATGTTTTTACGTTTCCTTTTAGGATGTATAGACACGATCGAATGTAAGTCACGGCCGTGTAACAACTCGGGCATGAATTTTCCATTTTGTAATGATATTAAAACTGAACGTAACTTTTTAATCCACTGCTGTATGTACAATGATATCAAGCAAATTTTCCTATCAAGACTTACACACGATTTGAATGGTGTCAGTGTAACCCTCGTGATTAAGCCGCACTTGAAGAAGCAGGACCTGGATCCAAACAAACTTAGTAATTAAAGGCCAGTCTCCAATCTTTCTTTTCTGTCAAAATTGTTAGAGATGTTAGCTTTGCAGCAGCTGCTGGAGCACGTGTCCCAGTATGACCTTTTGGCCCGTTTTTAATCCGCGCACGGTGCTCATCCTTCCACCGAAACAGCTCTGCTCCATGTTCTAAACGATCTTCTCGTTGCTTCTGATGATTTAAAATTTCTCTTCTAACTCTGTTGGACTTGAGTGCCGCGTTCGACACAATAGTCCATGAAATTCTTCTCATCCGTCTTGGAAACATTTTTGGCATTGAGAACTTAGCACTCTCTTTCCTGCATTAATATATCTCAGAACGTAGACAGACTATTTCGATCTCTGGTTTTGCTTCTGATCCTGCACCTCTCAAGTACGGAGTCCCTCAGGGCATTGTTCTGGGTCCTCTGCTGTTTCTACTATACACCCAACAACTCTCCAATGTAATTGATAGTCATTCAGTCTCTCACAGTGAATTTGCTGATGATACCCAGCTCTACAACTCCTCCCATCCCAGTCAAATCCACTCTCTTCTTTCTATCAGCGAACACTGTATCTCTGACGTGAAACGGTGGATGACCCTGAACAAGCTCCAACTCAATGACTCAAAAACTGAAGCACTCCTGTGGGCGGCGGAGGAGAATCGGATCTGGCCCTCAAACTAACCATTGGTCACAGTGACATCGTCTTCTCTCAATCTGTTATAAATTTAGGCGTCATGTTTGACGATGACTTGTCAATAAGAGCTCATATCAACAATGTCTGTCAGTTAGCATATTATGAGTTAAGGAAAATTAGTACCATTCGTCATTATCTTTCTCAGCAGACCACCAAAACGCTTATCACATCACTTGTTCTGTCTCGTCTCGACTATTGAAACTCGCTTCTCGCTGGCATCCCTGACACTCTGCTTAACAAACTCCAGAAAGTTCAGAATTGCGCTGCTAGGCTAGTTTTTCGATGTCCCAAGCGTACCCATGTCTCTCCACTCCTACTTACACTTCACTGGCTCCTCATCTCTCAGAGGATAGATTATAAACTTGCTACTTTGCGCTTCAAGGCCATCAACAACACCGCAGCACACGCTCTTACGGAAATTCTTACAGTCTACACGCCCTCCAGATCTCTACGCTCAGCTGCTGACTCTATAGTACTTAAGGACCCCGCCTTAACAAGAAAACTCAAGGACAGCGTGCCTTCTCCTATATTGGACCTGTAACCTGGAATAGTCTCCCTCTCTCAGTCCGTCATTCTGACACTCTGCCCCAGTTCAAAAGGGCTCTAAAGATCCACCTCTTCATATCCGCCTTTCCCGCTGAGCTGCTTCGCCATACTTGACCTTGCCTGCAAGTGCTGTGTATATTGTTTAGTTTGTTCTATTGGACTTTAGTTTTTGTTTTGTTTATGTGTGTAGTGTGTGAGTTTTTGTAGGAATGTGGTGTTGAGCGGTTGTATGAGTGTTGATTTTTTGGATTGTAAAAGCCATGAGCTTGCATGTCAAGGGAAAGTATGTGCGTAAATAAACTATAGTAGTAGTAGTAGTAGTAGTAGTAGTAGTAGTAGTAGTAGTAGTAGTAGTAGTAGTAGTAGTAGTAGTAATGGAACGGGCTCGAGACGTTGCAATGTTTATGTATTACGCATGCCAGAAACGCACGCAGAAAGTGCAGGAAGCACACACACATACCCACACATATGCACACACGCACATACACACACATACACACACACGTACACACACGCACACATACACACACACACACTTACTCACACACACACACACACACACACGAAAAAAATCCATGTGTACCTGAAGGCCAATATGTGAACCCGAGTCAGTATTGGCTCTGGCACAGTTCGCAATGAATGCGTATTAGACTTGACCCTTCGCATTACAGCATTGCGCGAAAAATAGTTCGTTCTGATATTATTCTTTTTCTCCACTTTTTACAGAAATCATTCAGATGTCAAAATTTGTTTCCATTTCAACACAAACATTTTATTTTATTGAATAAACGCTTGTTTATTGCCTCAACAAGAGTAAGTTAAGAGTTTTGTGCGAAATAGTCTTAGAACTACTTTAACGGCGTATGTCAGGAAGCAGATCGCTATCCCACAAGGTTCTTGTGTGACCTATATTTGCATATTTCGGACGAAAACCTTCCATCACGTGATGTCGACTGAGCTAGAGATACTTTCGCCGGTTGGCGAAGTCTCCAGTGAACTAGAATGCCTGAACAGTCCCCAGGGCAAAGTTTGACCCCTGGACAAGCCATA
>JAWQFJ010016376.1:12500-17500 GCA_034096865.1 Theodoxus fluviatilis | reverse complement strand
GAATGAGGATGGACACGAAGTAAGCCTGAGCCTTTCAAGTAGCCCGACCTCAGTTTTTCCGAGTGTGCTCACTGGCAAGAAAATTCCCATCATTTGGACAAACATTGCCGCAGACATTGCTCGAAGGCAGCCAGAGATTATAGGATGCCAGCCAAGGACCCAAACACATCCTTCGTTTGCTCATTTCCACCTATTTCTCCCTGGCACTCAATTCGTGACGTCCAAGGCGGACGGCATCAGAAGAAACTGGGGGTTATACCGCTCTCTGAGGAAAATACATAAAAACTGGCGAATTCTTTGAAGGCGACTGGTGGGCAGTAATCCCGCATTATCGTCGAACCGTCTGACCCGGTTGGTTCGCGTGCAGCCCAGCTGAAGAAAGGCACTCGCCCGTTGCTGAAAATCACAACGCGGAGCATGCGCAGCAGACGCCACGCTAGTCACGTGATGCGGTTGTCTCCCTTGGGGACATATGCTGCACGTGCTGTTCCCGCTGGCTGCGTGGTGCCTTTTCTTTTTTTATCGACTTCCCCAGCGCGACGGTGTGGCCATAATGACTTCAAGCTACCACGGCGTGGGAGGAACCCATCAATTTGAAACTCCGAAGTCGACCCTGAGTTTTCCCATTTACCTGATCACGGCAGTGGGCGACAGACTCACGTGAGATGAGAGCTGGTCGAGCTCGGTTGTCCTTGGCTCACAGCATCGGAGTAGTTTGGACGTTGACAAATGAGACGGCAAAGAGGAAAATACTATCAGCGAGTGTATAGGTAGTAAAGTTTGAAGTGTAGGTGGGCATTGCTGGAAAACACCTCTTAGAGTCGATTTCTTTTCCCTCCGGGTCCACACAGCTTAACTAACGGGAAGGAGTGTCCTTGCTATAACATGGGGTCAACAAAGCGGGCCGATGTTTACACCGTTCGCTAATTATCTTCATTGTTGTTTGTCGTTTCTGCGATCATTGAGAAGCGTTGCAGTGCACACATTGATTTTCCCCTGAATAAATATTTGACTGGCGAACATTCTGTGACAGCTGTGTCTTGCTTAACTGTGCCAACTCAGTAATTCATCGAACGAAATACTATTGCTTACGAATGGTGACCCCACTTGTGTTGATGAGAAACACGATCTTATGCTTCTCTGAGGAAGCTAAAACCATAAAAAGTATAATATTGGACATATTGAATGTTTGTATGTGACCCTGGCTTTGCTTATGACAGGAATGTCCTGTGTTGAAATGTTTGGTTGCATTTGTAATGAAAGATCTTGAAGAGTCTCAGTAGAAAAGACGCATTGGACTTCACTTACCGCTGACACGTGTGATGCCTGCCTTCACAAGCAAGTTGTTTGCAGCATGGCCGACCGGAACAGTGTGACTACCACGGCGTTGCCCAGTTCACGCAGGAGTTAAGTCGTGACCTGGTAAAAGCTGTTTGTTCCCTGGGGACCAGTTTTCAGTCCTGAAGTCGGCCATTGATCTAAGCAGATCAGTTGTTTGGAGAAATCTCCTGATCCTATCGGTGCTGAAGACGTAATCTTTCCCCTGTGAAACTAAACCTGATAGGTGTTCTTATTGATAACATTCTGTCTTGGACCAGTCACGCTGAATACATCATTAAAATATCAATACTCACTTATTTATATTTAAAAAGATAAAAACATTCCTCCGCATGGAAAATATGAAAAGGCTTCACACTGCATACCTCTCCCTTCATATAGATTACTGTTTAAATATATAGGGATATTGTCTACAAAGATATAAAGATTCTGTCAATCGCACTTTGAAGAGACCTGGACGTATTAGCATGAATAATTATGAAATACCTCTTCAGTTTGAAATGACTCTCTCTTGAACATAAATGTATGTTTCAAACGGCCATATTAGCATACAAAACGTTGGCATTGCAATCTCCGCCCTACCTCCAAGAAATGTTCTCACGCTTCGGCGATTCACGACTCTGTTCATTCTCAATATCAAATCTTCATCCTCCCATGGTCCACACGGAAGTGTTTCGTAAATCGTAAACTTATTATGCTACAAAGATATGGAACTAGCTACTTTTTTCTGTCAGAGACTAGTTGAATCTCAGTCATTCAAAAACAGTTAAAGCTCTACCTCAAAAACAATAATGAGGGGGAGGGTGTGTGTGAGAGAGAGAAAACATGAAGGAATGAAATTTTGAGAGAGTATGGAGAGCGAGCAAGCAAGAGAGAGAGAGAGAGAGAGAGAGAGAGAGAGAGAGAGAGAGAGAGAGAGAGAGAGAGAGAGAGAATGTATTTGAGTTATCATTCATATGTCACAATGTTTTTATTTTGAGGGCCACATGAAGATGGACTTTTATTGTACTAGTGTGATTAAATTAAATTGAATTTAACCCTCTCTTTGACTGGCTCTGGATGATTGTGATCCACTTTCCATTACAGTGCTTAAAAAATCTTAAATCCTGACTCCAATTTTAGACGGCAAGCCCAGCATTTACACGAGGCAATTGATCAAACCTAGCCCACTAGATTCATATGTCCGCCCACACAGTTCCTTGACCTTGGCCCACACTGGGAAGTCTCCGGTTTCCTAAGTGATGGAGTCCCTGCAGACAGGCAAAAAGTGCCGAAGACTGGAACATGGGCATATGACAGACCATGCAACTTTGCTAATGGTGCATGACTTCACGAGGCTCTCTGAACCAGTGCCAGAGGATTAATGACGTCCGGTGCATACACGAATTGACGTTTTGCTGGCGCAGTCTTCCATTCACAGGTGCAAGAGACTTTTAATGTTTTCCGGGTATTCGTATGAAAAGTTTTTTCATGTAACCCGTGCACTGCTGCACAGACTGCTCGTGGCCATCCCCCGCAGTGTACCCAGTGCACAGCTTTCAACAGGGCAAACGCCTCGACGCAGAGGCGATACCTTGTCGCAGAAATTTTGGCGTTACCAGCACGTGTCACTTACACGGGTAATCTGGCATCACTGGAGTCGGGATGAGTCCGATCGAGAGGATTGTGTCTCCACGCCAGGTCGGGATGTCTATGCAGAATTTATCTCCCCCATCTCGGCAAGAACTTCGCTGCTTTTCTCCCCTAAATCTGACACTGGTGATGCGCCCGGGACCCTCCCTTGCTAGAGCCTTCGAAAACACCGACTGACCTTTCGGATGTGCTTGCGATGGATGGCGTAAGGCTGTCTCCCTTCCCTGAAGAACCGTTAACAAACACAGACGTGTCACAGCGTCGATCCATCTCGGCGGAAGTTTTTGCAGGGACAGTCGGTAGGGTAGCGTTTCATAACTCGCCCGACACGCGTGTTTTCCTAGATGCTTGAAGCATACCCAGTCTCCCGTCGCTTGATAATGCCCGCCGTATCCCCGACTTTAGGAGCGTTTAACCTTGACCTTTGCAGTTTTCATCCGATTGCCTGGACGCACACAAACACTCCAGCAGAACAACAGGGTGTCAGGGAGGTTGCTTGGCGTCTCTGCTTCCAGGAGTAACAGTCCTGCTTGTTTGCGCTGCGGCTATCTTCTGCAACATTGGAACTCCGGGTTGAATGGTCACTCGCGCCAAGCCAGGTCGGCTCAGTGCAGACGCACTGAGGCTGGAGCGGAAGTGTGCAGAGATACCCAGATCCTAGTGATGTCAAACACGTATTTGCGAGTGAGGATCAGGGGCATTGACCAAAGGAGCAGAAGTGGAACTCCGGGAGAAACTAAGTGCCTCTTCAGCTCTTCCATTTTCCTTCTCAATCTTCACCACTTGACTTTTCCCTCTCATTCTTCTGGACATTATGTAGACTGACCAGTAGCTTAAGAACGGAAGATAAAAAGGATACGTCATCAACAGAAGTATAAAGAGGAACATGGAACATCCTAAGAGCTACCTAGTGTCCCGCGAAATATCAGCAGATACTGGTCAAGTTTTGTTTAGAACCAGTTGCAAAAGTACCGTTTCGTACACAATAAATGAAAATCCTTACCTCGGTCACCAACTCCCGGTGACTCCATCTTCCTTTCCTAGGGGTGACGGATGGTCTCCCACCGTAGACAAAAACAACACGTTGCACTTCTATGGACTCAGTGTCACCCTGAATCCAAATCTTCCTGTGCCTTCGTTGGTTTGTCCGTTGCATTCTGTTGAGAACCCAAAAATCCCTCTTTGACTCTTTTGTATTAATCTGGGGTTTTTTTCTCTCTCTCTCTTTGTCTCTCTCTGTCTTCCTGCCTGCCTGTCTGTCTGTCTGCCTGGCTGCCTGGCTGCCTGGCTGTATGTCTGTATGTTTGTCTGTCTGTCTGTCTGCCTGGCTGCCTGGCTGCCTGTCTGTCTGTCTGTCTGTCTGTCTGTCTATCTGTATGTCTGTCTCTCTCTATCTATATCTCTCTCTCTATTTCTCTCACTCTCTTTACACAACAAGAACACAATAATTTCCAATGAGATTTCGAGGTGAGAGAAGAAGGGGACGAAGGAGGATTGCCCTGTGGCTGTAGGCAGGGGCTGGGCTGCTTGCCTGGATAATTGCTAGGGGAGGTGCAGGGTTCTTCTTACAGAAACAACTTCTCCAGAATGTGGCTCCCCGTCCCTGGGGCGTCGTAAATAAAGAACACCCTGCCTGCCTCCCTAGCCGATGCCACAGAGGGGGAGGGGGTGGAGGATGGGCAATGGAGGGAGTCTTGGGCAAACTTGGGAGTAGAAGGCTGTAGCCATCCCTATCTCGTCATCACGGGTGCCCCTAATCATCCGTGTCGCCAGCTGCCAGGGCAGCACAGGGTAATTTGCACCCGCTCCAGAATTATGGGCTTTCCCTCCGCGAGGGATTGTAGGTCCTGAAGGTCCGGTGTTAGTGCACTCTCCAGTGGAATGGGCGGGATGTGTCGTGATTGCTTCTCTCTAGCGTATCCAGATATTGGTTTTGTGTTGGTAACAGGAGGGTTCTCGTCAAATTTCTTTCTTCGGCACGCTTGCAATCTCAACAGTGGTTGCGTTGTATGCCTTTTCTGCTAAGGAAA
>JAWQFJ010016376.1:0-7500 GCA_034096865.1 Theodoxus fluviatilis | reverse complement strand
CCTTTCAAGCATCTCTAAGAGAAAAAGGGTCTCCCTTGATGTGTTGATCTACTCACTGGACTTCCCCGATCCAAATAAAGCCCACGGTCGAATTAACCACTTTCTCATCCCGGCCGCAGGCACTAACCCTCCTATCGATTGAGTCATCGATCATCGTGTTATTCCACAGGGTTTGGGCCCGTTTCTCTCCCCGCAGCGTCCTGCAGCCCTTGGTTCCTGCTGACTCGCCTTTGCCGCTGTAATGGCAGGTATTGCCAAAGAGACTCGCTAATGCCGAAGCAACCCAATCCGAATTTATATGAGAAACTATCTCCTCAGCCGCGATGGCGTCGCTTTGCAAAGAGGCAGAGCGGACCGTTTACAGTTCCAAGAATCAAATGGTCAGGGGTATGGAGTAACGCATGGTGTTAGGAGAGGGTAAGGGGATAAGGGCTAGGATGGGGGGTTGAAGTCTTGGCAAGGGAGAAGGAAAGGGGTGGAGAGATGGAGGAGAGAGGGGGTAGGGAATAGATCACGCGTTCCTTTGTCTGGTCAAAGAAGGCGATGACCATCTAATGGAAGCCAGTGCTTGTCAGCTCCATCTTATCTCTGACAGAATCAGATTGGCTCCAGCGAGAATTGAACTTGACATCGGCGGTAGGGATACAATTGCGTGGGGCCTGGACGGCTGGACGCAGCGTCTAATGGCGGCATTCATCCCTGCTGTAAGAGCGCGCCATTGGTAGGATGACGTCGCGGTCAATCGCCGCGCTTTTTCCAGCAGGGGGTTTCTCGTGATTAAACTTGACCCCGGCGCTTTTTCATCTGGATCCCGGATCTCCGCGGCCGATTTATGCTTCATACAGGATTTCTGTTTGCATAATGGATTGGGGTTGCCCCCGGGGGCAGCGTTATCTGGACCGTCCATTGATCTTGCTTTGTGCGACTGCCCCAGCCCCCGGGGCCAGGAAACGGCGGTGGGTAGCCGGCGAGACAAGGGGACACCGCGGCTGAGTGGCTCTCTGGACAAACTCCTTCCAGAAACATACGTCCCTCTTGTCGTTGTGTTTTGGGACAAGTGCTGTCTCGTCGGATTGATTAGTGTTCTTAGTGTGGCCCTGGAGACGTCTGGGCGCGGCCTGTAGTGCATCGCGTCTTCTCGCGTGGCGCTGCACGCCTTTCTCGTGCACGGGCGAATGCCTTTCACGTGCTTCTCTTTGAAACCAGACAAGTGCAGTCCATCTTTATATGTCGAACACGAGTGCTCGTCTTGGACTGTGGTAGCTCTGTGAGAAGGCTTTGTAGCTCGCTCTCCTGAACGGGGGTTTTGCCGGTGCAGGATTCTTCGACAGGCTTTGCTTTTAAGTGGGAATGCCTCGGATATGAACGTGAAATGCGACTGTGCAAATACATTTG
This sequence comes from Theodoxus fluviatilis, assembly GCA_034096865.1. Lineage (NCBI taxonomy): Eukaryota > Metazoa > Mollusca > Gastropoda > Cycloneritida > Neritidae > Theodoxus > Theodoxus fluviatilis. The sequence continues at coordinate 6,105 of JAWQFJ010016376.1, read as the reverse complement.
AGACTTTGTTTGTAGTATGTCTCGCGGATACTATCTTTAACAGCTCTTGACATATATCTACGGGTTTTGTTCCACCTCCCATTGAACCAGAATAAATATCGTCTTTTAGGGGACAATGTGACCAACTTGAAAAAACTTCCAACAGCTTCTGTATACTTCTTGAATGATTCACGAAATAATTTGACAGTTACAACAGTGCGTTTTTTTCATTGTGTCACGGTCATTTTTCTCTTCGGTCTCCTGTTTATTTTCCTCTTATTTGTCTAGGTTATTGGATCTTTTGGGATACATTTTTGTACAAGTTTCATGCCTGGGTACGCCACGTTTGTTGACATCCAAACTTTTAGTTTTTCGCAAACTGATCATATCCCTGGACTGTTTGAGGCGATTTACGAGATATGTTATTGCTCTGGCATTTTCAATAACTGTTTTTGTCAGTTTATTTCTGTGAAGACTTCTTTCTAACGGTCATATGATTGATTGAAATCAATTTCCGCTAACTCGGTAAGTACACGATGTAAAGCATTACTTGTGAGCTTTCATGCTGTAGAATGTCCTTAAATGTCATTTATTGTGTAATCATGTCCACATTTTTCAGCTTTCGCCTCTCATTTGTCACTTCCTGGCAATCATAATAAATGTCATGCATAACCACTTTTGATGAGGCAAAGAGAGCGAGAGGGAGAGATCTTCACAGAAATGACAAATCTATGCCCCTATATACACACATTTGGTCATGTGGGAAATTTTCTTGCAAATGATGAGGTATCGTTTCATCCTTCCTCCAATGAGGGAGATTCTGTTTCAATCGCAACGTGACGCATCGTAAACGAAGGAATGGCGAGCAACAAAAACTGAAACTCTTCAGCCATAATCATTACCACCGCAGCCATGCAGGCAAACACCTCTGGACCCTGACTCAAATCGAGGAGAAAAGCTTGTCATTCAGCTTTCCCTTGCGCATTGAGCTGCACTGAAGAAGAGCGGAAGCTCTCGCCTTGGTCCATCCATCACGTGATCGTGTCTGTCGTCATTGATATATGGGATTTGAGCGCCTCTGTCAAAAAGGTAGCGTCGCGGAATCGACCGCTTTTGGAGTGTTTGAACAATTCCAATATTGAGAGATCGATCACAATCAAAAATAGTTCTCCGGACTCTGACCCTAAAAGCACAGGGAGGGATGGCCTTCAGTTCGATTAGGCTGGGGTGAGGGGGCGCGGGGAAGACGAGATAGCGTCTTGGTTGTCACCCGATCCCTTCTCGAGAACTCCCATTCCAGAGAGACTTCCTCTCTCGCCATCGATTGCCGCAATGCCGGCCATTATAACCCCATCCTTTGACCGAAGAACTGGAAGGCAAAAATGGGATATGCAAGGGAGAGCACCCAATGCGAAATTCACGCGAGAGTTGCTTGCCCCTTGCTGCTGGTCCCCTGTCTGCGAGGGATGGCGATATGAGCCCGCAGGAAGAGGAAATGGAACACATCAGTGGCAATCAAATCAACCCGGGGCAGCTAGCGGGACGCGGGAGAGGGTCGGGCTAAAAGCATTCCTTGTTCCATCACTGTGTGACGGGTTCCAAAATCGCAGGAAGGGAGTCGGGGGGGGGGGGGGGGGGGGGGGGGGCGAGGCTGAGGTCACTGCACCGTCTTCACGCCTCATTGGCTTTACAGCCGTCTGGGGTGTAGGGGCAGGCAGGCAGCGTCTCCCCCAATCAATCAGTGTCCGCCAGCTCTGTGACAGTGTACCGTGCGTGCTAGGGTGGCATGGAGGAGGGTGCGTGCATGTGTGAGTGAGTGTGATGTCTCTGCTTCGGGTGTTGTGTTGCAAGCGTGTGCTGTGTGTGTGGTGATGGCTGTGTGTGTGTGTGTGTGTGTGTGTGTGCACGCGCGCGTGTTTGTCTGTGTGTGTGTGTGTGTGTGTGTGTGTGTGTGTGTGCGTGTGTGTCTGTTCTTGTGTATATGTATGTGTGTGTATTTGTGTTTTCAAGCGTGCGTGTATGTGTGTGTTCGTGTATGTGTGTGTGCGTGTGTATGTGTGTGTGTATTATGAGTACATACACATAGATGTGTTTGTATATGTGTTTGAATGGGTATGGCTGAGCATATTGTGTGCATGTGTGTGTTTCTGTGCCTCTGTGTGTGTGTGTGAGTGTGTGTGTGTGTGTGAGAGAGAGAGAGAGGAGAGAGAGAGAGAGGGCGAAGGAAGGAGGAAGGAAGGAAGGAAGGAAGGAAGGAAGGAAGGAAGGAAGGAAGGAAGGAAGGAAGGAAGGAAGGAAGGAAGGAAGGAAGGAAGGAAGGAAAACAGTGTGTGATGTGGCCAAATGTTCGGGCACTAGTGTTATGAAACTTATTGCCAGATTGTTCATTGCAAAAGAAACATATCTTTCTGTGAATATAGATTTTTCTATTAAGAAAAGAATATCGAAACAATCGAACGAGGCAGTAGTTTTACATGCTCTGTTTAGTACACACATTACAACATCAGTCGATGGAAAGTAAAAGACTGATGGATTTTCCCCAAGGCAAATTGTACTTGTCGTCCACAATAGGAACCTGCGTGCGTCTGCACGTTCTGATAACGCATTCCCATGCTCTACACGATTCTCTCGTTATCTCGCTCTGCTCTGATTCCGATCGTGCTAAGAGCACTTTCAGTGGTCGAAGCAAATCCCCGCTCCCTGAGCAGCGAGACAAACACTTTTCTGGTTTGTCCTCGAGTGCTGTTCGTGTGTCAGGCGTTTGCATACAAAGCGCATTTGTCTCGCCTGGATCGGTACCACACCAGAAATTCAGCATGCCGTTCCATAACTCTACATTTTCGCACGTCCTCGGATCGATTCGGCGTTGTTGTCTTATCGCCATCTGCATGTTCTCATGTAACTCGCGCTATGTACATGGTGTGTCGGGCGCGAAACTATTCAACCAGCGGCTCGCCCCTCTGCAGCTTACGGTGGTTTGTTTTCTCAAGCATCAGCGTCAGGTTCAAGAAACGTCTCCCGTCCCGGCTGGAAAGATCTAGAGGGGAATTGATAGGGAAATCGGGACGTCTTGCCCTTGTACTGACCAGTTCCAGTGATTTTCTCTGATTAATTGCTTTACATATCCTGCAAAGGCCGAGAGGCCGTAAAATGTGTTAATCATCATCATCATCATCATCAATCAATCAACAATCAATCATCAATCAATCATCAATCAATCATTAATCAATCACCAACCAATCATCAATCAATTATCAATCAATCATTATCTTCTTTTCTTCTTCTTCTTCTTCTTCTTCTTCTTCTTCTTCTTCTTCTTCTTCTTCTTCTTCTTCTTCTTCTTCTTCTTCTTCTTCTTCTTCTTCCTCTTCCTCTTCCTCCTCCTCCTCTCCTCCTCCTCCTCCTCCTCCTCCTTTCCTTCCCTGTCTCCTGTCTCTATGCTCTCTCCTCCTCCTCCTCCTCGTCCTCCGCCTTCCCTGCTACTCCTCCTCTGCCCCTCCCTCCTCCTCCTACCGCCTCCTCCTCCATCCGCCTCTCCTCTCCTCCTAATCCTCCTCCTCCTCTCCCCCTCCTCCTCCTCCTCCTCCGTCGTCGTCCTCCTCCCTTCTCCTCCTCCCTCTCCCTCTCGCTCGTCCTCCCCTCTTCTTCTTCGTCTTCTTCTTCCTTCTTCTTCTTCTTCTTCCTTCTCCTCCTCTCCTCATCCTCCTCCTACTCTTCCTCTTACCTTCTCTCCTCTTTCCCCTCCTCCTCCTTTTCTTCCTTCTTCTTTTTCTTCCTTCTTCTTCTTCTCCTCCTGCTTCTTCTTCTTCTCCTTATCCTCCTCCTTCTCCTCCTTCTCCTCGTCTTCCTCCTCGTCCTCCTCCTCCTCCCCTCCTCCTCCTCCTCCTCCCTCCTCCTCCATCCTCCTCCTCCTCTTCTTCTTCCTCCTCCTCTTCCTCCTCCTCTTCCTCCTCCTCTTCCTCCTCCTCCTCTTCCTCTTCTTCTTCTTCTTCTTCTTCTTCTTCTTCTTCTCCTCCTCCTTCTCCTCCTCCTCTCCCCCTCCTCCCTCCTCCCTCCTCCCTCCCTCCTCCTCCTGCTCCTCCTCCGCCGCCGCCGCCGCCGTCGTCGTCATAATTATCGTCATCATCGTCGTCGTCATCGACGTCATCACCATCGTCGTCGTTGTTGTCGTCGTCGTCGTAACCATCATCACCATTATCAGTGGTGCCTCGCCGCTTGGGTAGTAGTCGAGAGAGGGGATTCGGTCATGAGTTCACGAGAAAGTACCCTACTTCAAGTTTATGTTTTGATAGATTTACCCACAGTACTTATACCGGTCACCTTGGCGCTGGTCTGTCTGAGTGGAAGGAATGAAAGGTCAGGGACGCAGGAGGATGACTCGAGGGATCTCTGAGACCAGATCATACCAGACAGGACTAAACAGCAGAGATGAAGTGAGTTTGATCGGAAATGAAACAATGGGATGGATATCTGAAAACTGCAGTCAAGGCTAATAAGCTGAGAAGATATAATGGTTTCTGCACTAAACTCAAAAGCCTTCACACTAGGAAAACGTTGCTATTATGAGGCCTGAAAAAAAAGGGAGGGGGGGGGGGGGGGGGGGGACTACAGACCCTGCAGTTATTTGAGTGCAATCTTGGCCGACAGAAGAAAAGTATACACATTCAGCATTCGCTCTCCTGGAACAAGACTCGAACGATCTTTATGGATCCTCAGCGGAGGAAGTAATGTAAAGTTAGTCTCTCTGGACGACGACACTCCAAGATTCCCACAGACCAAAGGTAGCAGGAGAAGCACAGGCTCTGCTCCAAAACAGAAAAATAACACCTCTGTTGGGAGAGACTCTGGTGGTACCAATGAATAATAATAATAATAATAAATAATAATAATAATAATAATAATAATAATAATAATAATAATAATAATAATAATAATACAGACTATTTGTACGCACATACCTTCCCTAATAGGCAAGCTCATGGCGTTTACAATGAAAAAGTCCACACTCATACAAAGCATTCCAACACTCGCACACTGTACAGATGAAATAAAAGAAAAATTAAATACAATACAATTAATTAAATAGCAGGCAATAAACAAAACACGAAACATAAAAGAGGCGCCTTGTGAAGCACTTCACTGCTCGTCAGGAAAGACTGACCGGAACAGGTGTGTCTTGAGGGAGGTTTTGAACTGGGACATGGAATCAGAGTGACGGACAGGGAAAGGTAGGCTATTCCACGTTACAGGGCCGATGTAAGAAAAAGCTCGCTGTCCTTGGGTTTTTTTTTTTGCGACGGGGGACATTTAACGTTTTGGTGTCTGCAGCTGAACGGTTATTTCTAGCGGGGGTGTAGACAGTGAGAATTTCTTTGAGTGCGTGTGGTGCAGTTTGATTGAAGAAGTTGAAACACATAGTGGCTAGCTTATACTCTATCCTCTGAGCGACGGGGAGCCAATGCAGTGCATGAAGGAGTTTGGATGTGGGAGTTCTCTTGGGACATCTAAAAACTAATCTAACAGCAGTGTTTTGGACTTTTTGCAGTTTGTTAGCAAGGAAAATGCTGGTAACTAAAACAATTCTACTTCAGCAATGATTGCTCGTTCAATCCACACGCCTTCAATGAGCAAGAAGCGTTCAAGTGCTTGCACAGACATGCACAAGTTCGTATGCTCCTCGAACTCCCTAACCTTTTGTTCCTCAACGTAAAGGCATACACAAGATATTACATAGCCAATGAACAGAGCTCATTTGTAGTCATTACAATTGCATGTAGATACTGACACACATCACTTGTTTGTTAGGTAAGAATCGTTCTAGATATTTTACCCTAGTTCTCTATAAAGTAGGGACACCCACAACAAAAAAAAACGACGCTCAGATTCCACATTCCTCGCGCAAAATGGGCACCTTTGTGCTACGATCACATTGGTATCTTCTATTGTTGTTGTTTCAGATAATTTCTTCCAAGCCGGAAGCGTACATAAACGACATCTCTGAACTCGTGCTTTACCACCTCCTTCAAGTATCTATTATATCAAACACTCTCCCAGGTCCCAAGGAATGAGAAGGAGGAATACCAAGGTATCGATGCTGCCTAATATTCCTCTGCATTCCAGTCCTGG
>JAWQFJ010016375.1:87500-92538 GCA_034096865.1 Theodoxus fluviatilis | reverse complement strand
TCTCTTATCTTCGTCTGCTGCTCTCTTGTGTGGGGACCGATCTCTCCCCTCTCCTCTCCCTCAGTAGGTGGACCGATCTCTCCTCTCTCCTCTCAGTAGGCGGACTGATCTCTCCTCTCTCCTCTCAGTAGGCGGACTGATCTCTCCTCTCTCCTCTCAGTAGGCGGACTGATCTCTCCTCTCTCCTCTCAGTAGGCGGACTGATCTCTGTCCTCTTGCGCTCTCCTATATTGCCATCCTCTCACAACCAACTCACGATCATTTCTACTCACCACAACTCACCTTCAGAGCGAACACCGCTCACCACCCGAGGGGCAGAACTCAACTTCCACTCACTTCAAACCCTCTACTTCAATTTTTATACTGCTTTCGGACTACCAATCCCACCCTCAACGCACCAGCAAAAATCAAGTCTTTCTCAGCTGAGATACTTCCGAAAACCTACTTCCCCATTACATCTTCGAAGGAGATTTGGGTTTGGCACTTTGACTCCGACTAGATGACGAAAGCACAGTGCTTCTGCCTCCCTCTGGTGATGGACTCGTCCAAATCCACTTTACATAGACATCATTTAAATTCGAGTCAATATGCCAAGTTTTCAGTATATGAAATTCAGAAAGTTCGCTCACCGCATTGCGGAGGTTCTTAAAAAATTTCACACTCAACATGACGTTCCTGTACTCGGTACAAGTCCAGTAGTACGGCAGTCAGCACGGAGTGCGATTCCAACTCGTCCAGCATCGATGGTGGCGCGACATATTGAGAGAGAGAGAGAGAGAGAGAGAGAGAGAGAGAGAGAGAGAGACAGAGACAGAGACAGAGACAGAGACAGAGAGACAGAGACTGAGAGACAGAGACTGAAAGAGAAAGAGACAGAGACACACACACACAGAGCGAGAGAGAGCGAGAGAGAGAGAGAGAGAGAGAGAGAGAGAGAGAGAGAGAGAGAGAGAGAGAGAGAGAGAGAGAGAAAGAGAGAGAGAGAGAAAGAGAGAGAGAGATTCAGACTTCGTTTCAGGACAGCGGCCAATAACAATGGGCTCATCCAACATGTGCATAATACAATGTCTTATAACTGGTACATAAAAAAGTTCATTTGATGCAATCTCAAAACTAGAAGGTCTGTTCCTCGAAAATAGTTATATTGACCATAGAGAAGTTGGTAATAATTGGTTTCGTTTCCGAAAGGTATAATGGATGTACATTGTCACTTGTCGGGTTTTTTATTTAACGTGCCGTCGACTAGATAGAGATAGCCTATTCCCTTTGTTTTCTGTAAATGTTTTGCTAGGCAATTTGTTCTTAAATCTTCACATTTATGACAATACATTAAGAAATGTTCTTCGATTTCATAGGCGCTGTGGCAAAATGGACATCAGATTTCGTTAATTTGCATTCTTGCATATCTTTGTGTGAGAGGTTACAGATCTCTCTCTCTCTCTCTCTCTCTCTCTCGTCTAACTCTTCTGGGAACAAGGACATTTGTTTATCTTAAAATCTGTCTGACCAGGGGAGGGGCCTCTCTGATTTCACTCTGTGGTGATCCTTCCTGACTTGTGTTGTTGTGAGCGCCCATTCCTGGAGTTCCCTATCTGTCCATCTCGCTCTTCTGACCAGAGGTGACATTTGTTTATCTTAAAATCGGTCTGACCAGGGGAGGGGCCTCTCTGATTTCACTCTGTGGTGACCCTTCCTGACTTGTGTTGTTGTGAGCGCCCATTCCTGGAGTTCCCTATCTATCTGTCCATCTCGCTCTTCTGACCAGAGGTGACATTTGTTTATCTTGGAATCGGTCTGTCCGAGCGGGAGTCTCAGAGAGCGTGGGAAGCTTTCTTCTGCTTTAGAGTGACCCGCGTTTTGGATATATTTATCCTCGTTAGAGAGAAGAGGTGGTGGGATAGCGGGGAGACGGAAGAGGAGAGCGGCGGAGAGCAGACGTGTCTGTCTGGTGGTCTCTCCACTTTCCCAGCTTGTGTATTGCTGAATAAAAGTATGTACCCGACACAAAGGAACCTGGGTTTGTCCTCCTAACGGAGTTCTGTCCTGATAATGGAGTAGGAGAGGTGCAACAGCCTCCCTATAGCTCCAGCTCACGCCTACGATGCAACAAGATTACCACAGCGCTCGGATCACTCTTCTTCATTTGTTAGCAGAAAGTCCATTTACGTATATCTAAATGGAACAAATGAGTCTCTACATTTCTTATGTTGAAGTAGTGTACATACGTTTCTCGTTCAAACATTAGTTTTTAATTCTCTGTACATTCGGAATCTTTCGCTCTCCATTTTACTGTGCCACTCTTGTCGGTAACAATCTTAAGGCTATGTACAAAAGTTTGTTCATTTACGACACATGTGTTGACCCATACATAACCAGACCCTAAGTCGCATAGTCGACATTCAATAATTTTTGTCCAGTTCAGTTTAGGAGACACCATCTTGTTTGCGAGCATGAAATAAGCCTGTTTTGGGAACCTATTGTCTGGTAATTTGACGAGTCTTAAGAAATACTTAACAGCTTTAATTGTAGAGTTAATAAAAAAAAAGTTAGTATATTCTTAGATCTCCATATACCAATACTATTGGATGTTTTACCGTCAAGATTTAAAAATATCTTACATGCAAAGTGTTGTGCTGTCTCAACACTGGCATGTCTTTGCAGACCCCACACTTCTGCGGTATACAGTAATGCATATAGCACTTGTGCATCAAACATGTGGAAGTATACAGACATACTGATACTGCGATGCTTCTACATGACCATAGCTGATGGGCTATCTTTCGTTTCGAATTAGTACCTTGATCAGTCAGAGCCACCGTGATTGATGGTTTGATAGTACAAATGTAGCCACGGTGCAGTCTGGAGCTCAGTGTTACCAATGAATCCATATCTCCCCTCGTCAAAACACCCACCATGGCGAAACACCATTACCTTTGTTTTCTTCATGAAAATGCGCAAGCCTAACTTTCCAGATATATAAGCCAAGCTATCAATTTGGCATTGTAAGCCAACATATGTGGATGACAATAAAGCGATATCGTCAGCAAAAATAAGGAAGAAAAAAATCGGGCATTACTGGCAATAGTTGCACGCTATGCCTTCCTCTCGCTCTGATTTGGTCGGCAATAGCCGTAATTAGGAGAGAGAGAAAATTATCGGACTCTCCACTGCTCCCTGTCTTGTTCCAACTGGACAGTCAAATACATCTGAGACGGTGGTGTTCCATCTGACACATGCCTGGATTAAAGACTCTAAGTATCTGAACCATTTTCGAAGAGAGTCCGATGTATTGCAAGACATTCCACACGCAAGATCTATCAACAGACCCAAACGTCTTGCAATAGTCCACAAATGCAATATAACGCTTTTCACGACCAACACCGCAATTATGTTTGCCACTATGGCATGAAGAGTGCACACATGGTCAATCGTGGAGTGCTCTCAGAGAGAGAGAGAGAGAGAGAGAGAGAGAGAGAGAGAGAGAGAGAGAGAGAGAGAGAGAGAGAGAGGAGGGGGGGGGGGGGGCGATAGGAGGGGGTGGGGGTGGGGGGGAATCAGAGAATGCGGGACAGTTAAAACAAAAACGAAGAACTGAGAATGAAAACAGACGACGTGTCACAAGCCCTGTTAGAGGACCGCCAACAGATTCATTTTGTGAATTACAAGTATTTCCCATTTAAAACCAGTTCATTTTAATTCAATTCATGTGGGCTTCGTTCATTTCTGCTCATTTCTATTAAATTTACTTTGCTTCAGTTCCGTTCAGTTCCGTTTATCATAGTGCAGTTTAAATTGTTAAGTTGTTAAATTGTTAAGTTGTAAAGTCGTAAGCTGTAAAGTTGTTAAGATGCCAGATTCTTATGTTGTTACGTTCTTAAGTTGCGTTGTTAAGCTAAGCTAAGCTAAGCTAATTCGAGTTAAGTTAAACTGAGGTTTCTCTAGTTTCATTCAGTCTAGTTAGTCCAAGATTCATAAACAGCTGGCCGCAAGCTACTTTGGATCGTCAACATGCGAAACAAATAGGCGCCAGGCTTCTTAGAAGAAACGATTGTATTGCAATAACAAAACAGGTAAGACAGAGATACATTTACACGTTTGATATTGATTACACCTTGTTGATATGGAAATAGAAACGTTTCATCTCAAACCCTCTCTGTGCAGTTTTCTCCGTTCAGTTCTGACAGGTTCAGCTGAGGTCAGTTCGAAACACATCACTTGACACCACTCAGTTAAAAGAGCTCGTGGTCAGGGAGAAAGACGGTGACGAAAGCAAAGGTTCCGGTGCAAACTAAGGTGAGCAGCATGCACAGCACAAATCCCACTGTATCCAGGCACAGCGCCACTTTCTGCCATGTGACGTCATCACACTGCTCTTCCTTCCCTTCGGAAGGGGCTCTCTTCGCTGTGACGTCATCTCTATCTGGGATCGTCCCTTCCGTTACAACCAGTTTGGAATCCTCCACATGCATGACGTCAGCTCGTCGTTCTTGGGAAAGGGGAATAACCCTCGACTTCTTCCTCCGGCGACATGCGCATACGATACATCTCCACATCCAGGTCACGTGGCCTTGGCGTCCGTAGAGACTGATGATAACTGCGGCCAGGAGTGCAGACAGTGCGCTGATGACCAACATTAAGCCCAGGTAGACGCTGAAGTAGCAGACTTTGTCCGAATTGGGAGGCAAAGACCCGTTCAAGCCAGACAAGAAGACGGTGTAGCTGAAAGGCAGAGAGAAAAACAGGGTTTGAGCAATCAGGTGCTCTTACATTACGTTCCTTAACATTGTGGTAATACTGAAGTCGCCCTATCAGACAGCCATCTTATACAATGTGGACAGTTTTGAATCCAACAGCTCTACCTCATTCTCCAGTTCTTCCCCGCGGGACAGTGTAAGCATAGCATAGAGGCAAACTACCAAATGCAGGTGAGAAACAAAACCACTGCTGAATGAACCTTTGTTTGGAGTGTTGCTTGGCCATCATTTGGTCGCTTCCTTCTTTTTCCTTCAACTATCACGCACTTCTCCACACAACTGCA
>JAWQFJ010016375.1:77500-80000 GCA_034096865.1 Theodoxus fluviatilis | reverse complement strand
GTTAAAGTATATGCTATTACATTTCGGCCTGCACTGTTAAATGCTAGTTTATCTCACACTACACTGTTAGAGCACCTGCTACTACACCTCACACTGCACTGTTAAAACATCTGCTACTACACCTCACATTGCACTGTTAAAACATCTGCTACTACATCTCACATTGCACTGTTAAAACATTTGTTACTACATTTCACATTGCATTGTTAAAGCATCCGCTGGTTTATTTCACATCGCACTGGTAAAACACTTATGATAACACTTAGTAAAAGTGGAGATGTCCATGTTTGATATGCTATTTTTTCTAGTTGGTTTATATGTTTCAAATGGACTGTCGATCTATTGAATAAAATTTTATTCTATCTCTCTCTCTCTCTCTCTGTCTGCATGTCTCTCTCTCTCTCTCTCTCTCTCTCGTGCACTTTTCTTTACAAAAGAGCCAGGCCCTATGCTGGCTGTCAGTACCTATTTGTACTATGCATTAAAAAGAGGAGTGGAAGCTACTAACTTAGAAATGAATGAGTCACTTTTTGTATGCACCCTGCGATACCGAAGCGGAGCTCTTTACATATAGTGTTAAAACGTGCTCTCTCTCTGTAACTGTTTTTGTACAGAATAAACATGTTGGCCATGTCATGTACTGTTTTCAATTGTAATGAGCCAATGCCCTACAAAATAAACTATGTGTTCGTTGTTCTCTCTCATGCACACACACACATACACACACACATACACACACACACACAAACGCACACACAAACGCACACACACACACACACACACACACACACACACATAAAACATAAACACAGAAACAAACTCACCATGCCTACAGGGATAAAGAGATCATCGAGGCTGGAGACACTGCTGTTCCAAGAAAGGCGGGAATCGACCCATTCCGCAGTAATCCAAGTTGCTGTCTTCAGGACCTGGTCCTTTCCGTCAAACCTGTAACATGCACAGATGTTCGTGACGACGCTGACACACTCAAATGTTCTCGTCTAAACTGACGCTCACACAGGTTTTCTCGCCAAACATGACGCGAACGGGTGGTTTCGTCAAACCTCACAAATATGAATATATATGTTGGTGTCGTCGCCTAAACTGGCATCTACATGAATTTTTGTCTAATCTGACATCGACAACGTCATCATCAGCGTCATCATCAACGTCATCATCAACGTCATCATCATCATCATCATCATCATCATCATCATCATCACCATCACCACCACCACCACCACCACCACCACCACCACCACCATCATCATCAGCAGCAGCAGCAGCAGCAGCATCATTTATATAGTGCTGGTTCCAACTCCTACGCACTTGCACCATTTAGTAAAGCGATGCGTTTTTAGATCTTGTCTACACACATCCAGCTTTGGGCATGATCGCAGTTTATCAGGTAAGGCATTCCAGACAAGAAGCCCTGCATTGGAAAATGCCCTCTGTCCAAAAGGAAATCTAAAGTAGACAGTAGAGATTTGGTGGGTGTGTAGTGTGACACAAAGCGTTGAAGATAAGCTGGGGTCAAACCATTAAAACAGCTGTAGACCATTACAGCCAGTTCAAAACTTACTCTCTCCGACACAGGGAGCCAGTGGCGAGATTTCAACACTGGGGCGATATGTTCTCATTTCCAGGTCCTTGTGATGACTGGCGACTAAATTTTGCAGAGACCTGAGTTTGGGCAGTCTGTATGTTCATTAGATGTCTCGCCTTGGCAATGTTCCGCAACTCACCATAGCACGTTCGCAGAACTGTCACAGAGTCCAACAAAATACCAGACTTTTTCACCGACCATACGATGGGGAAAATGGTATCACACACAATAATGTGTGTAATGCCTCATGATGCTCAGTCAGTGCAGGCGGATAACAGCAGCGCTCCTATTTCGAACTCGTTCAATTTCAGAAAATTGTTCGACGTCTACATGTTTACGTCTCTTGTGCTTGCAGCAATGTCTCGCACAGCATGTAAAACCGACTCACCCATTGGTGCACGGTCTTCAGCATTTGAGAATCATCAGCGTAAGAGTGATGACTGAAACCATGTGGAAGAAGTTTTGCACTCGGGGCCCTAGTGAACAAACTAAACAGGACTGGACTGAGAACTGCGCCTTGAGGTACACCATATTGCAGTCTGGCTAGTAGGGACGATTGAGACCCGATGGACCTCTCTGAAACCTGTCGGTTAAGTATGACGTAAAAAAGTTAGGCCTACTAACAGATCCGGTCAATGTAACGTGAACGTGGAGACAATAAAGAAATCTGTCGTGGTCAGACGTGTCAAAGGCAACGCTTAGATCTAAATGTACTAGCAAGGAGACCTCGCCTCTGTCGGCTGCCCCTCGCACTTCATTCATGGTCCTAAGTAAAGCTGTCTCAGTGATGTGCCCTGTAGCTTGGAAAATAGTGACCCGTTGAAAACAGTTACCGGAAGTCATCGCAGAGTTATCTGCTCGGCTCTCTCTTTATGCGATTTACCGCTCCTGCAC
>JAWQFJ010016375.1:45000-65000 GCA_034096865.1 Theodoxus fluviatilis | reverse complement strand
CCTCTAAATTATTCCCGCTAACTTAGCTGTCAGTTAGTCAAACTGGCGCGCGAGCAACCCAGTTAAGCTATCCGGCGAAAATTTAGCTGGTAGGTTGCGTTTTAGCTGACAGCTAGCCGATAACTGCTTGTTGAGCAACCGGCCCAAGTTGTTGCCAAGCAGCCTTGTTGCCAAGCAGCCTTGTTGCCAAGCAGCCTTGTTGCCAAGCAGCCTTGTTGCCAAGCAGCCTTGTTGCCAAGCAGCCTTGTTGCCAAGCAGGGTTGTTGCCAAGCAGCATTGTTGCCAAGCAGGGTTGTAGCCAAGCAGCATTGTTGCCAAGCAGCCTTGTTGCCAAGCAGCATTTTTGCCAAGCAGCCTTGTTGCCAAGCAGCATTTTTGCCAAGCAGCCTTGTTGCCAAGCAGCATTGCTGCCAAGCAGCATTGTTGCCAAGCAGCCTTGTTGCCAAGCAGCCTTGTTGCCAAGCAGCCTTGTTGCCAAGCAGCATTGTTGCCAAGCAGCCTTGTTGCCAAGCAGCCTTGTTGCCAAGCAGCCTTGTTGCCAAGCAGCCTTGCTGCCAAGCAGCCGTGTGACCGATCCTCCCTAAATGAGTCGCTCAGACACTTGGTGAATTTCAGTTTTTGGTCGGACTTAAGCAACCGGGCCAAACTAATGAACTCGTCCAAGGAGAGGGGTGCGGGGAAGACAACGAAGATGACATAACACACAAGCTGACGGGCCACAATATCTGATTGGCTGCGTTTTTACATAGAAGTTTATGATAGAATATGCCCATGTTAAAACGCAGCCAATCAGATGCTGTGGCTCGTCAGCTTGCGTGTTACGTCATCTTCGTTATCTCTCCCGCACCCCTCTCCTCGGACGAGTTCACTAGTGTGGCCTGCCTGCGGAGGTCTGACCCAGGTTTTGTTGTTGTTGTTGTTGTTTCCCCGTCAAGAACGCTAAATGTGTTTCCCAAAAAATTCATGACGATATGTGCTGTGGTTGCTGAGTTTTGACAATTTGAATACGTATGTACAAAAAAAAGCTTGACCAGAAAACGGCTTGTCCAAGACTGTGCTGTATTTTGCATAGGAACCCCCGACTGGAAATCAAAGCTGTATCAATAAAATTTGTCCCAGAGCTAATTTTCTAGGATTCCTTTACATGTACTGCTAACGAAATTGAGTTACGCGTTTAGATGCGAGGTCGCGAAGTGTAACCGTACCAAATACTTGACCGATCAGTTAGCGAGCAGGACAGAAGCGATGTGATAATGAAGCAGTGAGTTGTGCAATCAAAGTTTTTTTCACCCTGAAAAATGGCAGTGCCTTTCTAAAAACGTTAAATATAATCATTGAGCGGTAGATTGGAAATCTCTAACTATCGAAGTATACGTGGGAAGGGTTCAGCTTTCTAATTCCAGTTAAATATCCGAATCTCTGGGGTGGTCCCCGTGGAAGAATGTTTGGCCTTATAATGATTTGTACAAAGTATCCAAGCGACTCACTTTGGGAGAACTGGTCACACTGTTGTCTTCATTCAGTCGCACCCAATCACCGTAGTCAGGTGCAAAGCGGTCAATCTTTTTACCGGAATCCACCGGAATCCACGGAATCCACCGGAATCCAACCGGAATCCACCGGAATCCACCGAAATCCACCGGAATCCACCGAAATCCACCGGAATCCACCGGAATCAAGCGTGGATTCCGTGGATTTCGGTAAATAAAGAATTAAATACCCAAATCCGCCGATTTCGGTATTTATTTACCGGAATACAGTGGATTTCGGTATTTACAATCTAAACATCGAAATCCGCGGATTTCGGTAAATAAATATCGAAATCCACCGTGGATTTCGTTGTTTATATTGTAAATACCGAAATCCACTGGATTCCGGTAAATATATACCAAAATCCGCCGATTTCCGTATTTAATTTAGCGGATTTCGGTATTTATAATCTAAATATCGAAATCCACGGATTTTGGTAAATAAATCTCGAAATCCATGGTAAATAAATATCGAAATTCATAACCAAGTAAACAAACACTAAAACCAAGACCAAAAAAGCGGAAATAATAAACAAAACAGCCAAAAGACGGGAGATTATTGCAAATACCAAAAACCTCTAAAACTTGAAAATATCATTGCCATTGGGGTTGCCTGAGTGGGTGTCATGAAGTCACATGAATTCTTGTCACCAAGTTCAGTCAGTGATTGAACACGCCAAACAGTACATTGACGTTAGTGAGCACATGTTACGTGATCGAAAATTACTACTACAATTCAAATTGAATCAGATGCAGGCTGAAGCCGCTGGCTGCTGGCTGATTTCTCCTCTTCGTGGAGATATTTGTACTTTTGGTTACAGCTTTCAGGTAAGTTGATTTATACACACACACAACACACACACACACACACACACACACACACACACACACACACACACACACACACACACACACACACACACACACACACACACTTTACTCAACTGTAGATATCTGAAGTTTCAGCAACTGTAACAATTGAATTTTCGGGAAATATGTGGATTTCGGGAAATAAAGTATTTATGTCCGAAATCGCCATGGATTTCGAGATTTATTTACCGAAATCCGTGGATATCGATATTTAGATTATAAATACCGAAATCCGCTAAATTAAATACGGAAATCGGCGGATTTTGGTATATATTTACCGGAATCCAGTGGATTTCGGTATTTACAATGTAAACAACGAAATCCACGGTGGATTTCGATATTTATTTACCGAAATCCGCGGATTTCGATGTTTAGATTGTAAATACCGAAATCCACTGTATTCTGGTAAATAAATACCGAAATCGGCGGATTTGGGTATTTAATTCTTTATTTACCGAAATCCACGGAATCCATGCTTGATTCCGGTGGATTTCGGTGGATTTCGGTGGATTCCGGTGGATTTCGGTGGATTCCGGTGGATTCCGGTTGGATTCCGGTGGATTCCGTGGATTCCGGTGGATTCCGGTAAAAAGATCGACCCGGTGCAAAGCGCTGGAGAGGCCGGGTGGAAGGCCCGCGAAAGCTACGCCTGAGTGGCTGTTTGCGTCCGTGTGGGTGTTAGGTTTGAAGTCCTTGCTCAATCAGTCGTCGTGTTGCAGCACCTCATTGGCTTTTAGCCATCAAGGGCATTCTGCGCTCCCACATCAGCATCGCAGGACATATTTGCAGTCATCTCCACTCATGCCAAGCCAGCGTCAAACTTCGGTACTTATCGTGTTCTCTGGCTGCTTCAGAACCGGTAAATTACTCTGGGGCAATGCAATAGAGAGAGAAGCAAATAATGCAGTCACGTTTTCTCCTGGTCAGACCAACACTTTATTGACAGTTTCCGTGTGATCAATGACAACGGGGAAACACGTTCATTAGGAACCCGAATGCACTCCCGTGGGTAAATACATTAATAGTTCTTCTGGTAGCTTGCCAGGACATTAAATAAATAGAACAATTTCGCCGGAGGGGAGCGAGCGAGCATGCGCGCGCGCGCGCGCGAGAGAGAGAGAGAGAGAGAGAGAGAGAGAGAGAGAGAGAGAGAGAGAGAGAGAGAGAGAGAGAGAGAGAAAGAGAGAGAGAGAGAGAGAGAGAGAGAGAGAGAGAGAGAAAGAGAGAGAGAGAGAGAGAGAGAGAGAGAAAGAGAGAGAGAGAGAGAGAGAGAGAGAGAGAACTGCAATTCTCTCTCCCTCCCCCCACTCTCTCTTTTTCTCTCTCTCTCTCTCATTCTCTCTCTCTCTCTCTCTCTCTCTCTCTCTCTCTCTCTTGACGCACAAGTAATGCCTAGTTTGTTGTATGGTGCCGAATTATGGGGTACAAAGAACCAGGAAACGGTGGAAAGGGTACACGTATCTGCCTGTAAAACGTTCTTATAATAGGACTATATATAAGATCGCCTAACCATTTCGTCTATGGAGAATTAGGTAGATACCCCCTCGTAATCAATAGCACAATTAAAACTGTCAAATACTGGCTAAGGTTATCAAACATGCCATTACACAGACTCCCAAGACAAGCTTATGAAATGCTAATAAATTCCAAAATACCTGACAAAAAGAATTGGCACTGTATGGTAAAGGACACACTGTGCAAACTAGGCTTTGCATATGTGTGGATGAATGGAGGTGTAGGAAATGAGAAACTATTTTTAATGCAATTAAAGCAAAAATTACGGGACTGTTACCAGCAATCTTGAGAGGGAAGAAAACTAAGCAGAGAGAGATTTTCATTGTATTCCTTGTTCAAAGGTATGTTTGGTCAAGAAAAATACCTTACGTTTCTTATTATTAAAAGATTTAGAGATGTTTTCATACGTTTCCGTTTAGGTATAAACCCTTTAAAAATTAACCAACGTTATGGTTATCGAGAAATAAGAGACTTGAATTGTCCATTCTGTATCAATACTATCGAAAACGAAAAGCATTTTCTACTCGACTGTGGTAAATACACCGATCTCAGGGAGAGATACATTACACAGCATGTAAAGGGCAGGAGAGACTATACCTACCTCTTAAGAGGAACAAACATTAGAGTAACACTACATGTGTCGATGTACATATACTATGCTTTGAAAATGAGAAAATGAGAATGTGATAATAATGTATTATAAATAGTATGTATCTAAACCGAATGGATCGTAATCTTGAAATGGTAGAGAAGTTTGAATGTTATTTTCTTGTATTGTTCATCGGGCGGGCGGCCTTCGAATAAAGTTCAGTTCAGTTCAGTTCAGTTCTCTCTCTCTCTCTCTCTCTCTCTCTCTATGTCTATCTGTTTCTCTCTCTGTCTCTCTGTCTCTCTCTGTCTCTGTCTGTCTGTCTGTCTGTCTGTCTGTCTGTCTGTCTATCTGTCTGTCTGTCTGTCTGTCTGTCTCTGTCTGTCTGTCTGTCTGTCTGTCTGTCTGTCTGTCTGTCTGTCTGTCTGTCTGTCTGTCTGTCTGTCTGTCTGTCTGTCTGTCTGTCTGTCTGTCTGTCTGTCTGTCTGTCTGTCTGTCTGTCTGTCTGTCTGTCTGTCTGTCTGTCTGTCTGTCTGTCTCTCTCTCTCTCTCTCTCTCTCTCTCTCTGGTATGAGATTGCTCAACAAAAAGTGTTATGGGGGATTAGGGATATACCCTTTGTTCATACAAGCAATGACGAAGTGAATAAAGTACTGGCTAAGGATATCTAAAATGCCCGACAACCGATTGCCTAAGCAGGTCTATCGCATGTTGTTAAGTGCAAATGTACCACGAGAGTATGATTGGACAAGATCGGTAGAAAACTGTCTCTCACAACTGGGATTTGGGTATGTGTGGATGACTGGTGGCACCATGAATGAAAAGGCTTTTCTCCGGTCTTTGAGACAGAGGCTACGCGACAATTATCAGCAAGAGTGGCTGTGTAAACTAGGCAGCAGTGATCGATTTGTTTTGTACAGGACCTTTAAAGATGCGCTAACGAGCGAAGATTATTTAAGTTATATTGGCATTAAGAAATTTAGAGACGTCTTCGTTCGTTTTAGAATGGGTAATAATGAATTAAAAAACAATGTACATACAAAAACAGAAATAAACACTGAAAGGTCATGTCCATTCTGTAGTGAAACTGAAGATGAAAGGCATTTTATGTTGCAATGCCCTATGTATAAAGAACTTAGACAAAGATACCTATCTCCATACTTGCTAAGGTCGAGAAACAATGTGTCATATTTGATAGATGGGCGAGACAAGGAGAAATCCCGTAACTCGGCAATGTTTATTTATTACGGTTTGAAACTTCGTGATGAAAAAATGCTGGAAATATCCGAAGACAGCGATGTAGACATGACAAGAACGGATGAAGTAGTTTCCACCCATTAGAATACTAACAATTTTTAACCTGAATGTTATGGCATACTACTCTCTATGCTATCACGATATTTTTATTGTAACTGTCACGTGCAATTGCTGACTGAGATAAATCCACGCATAAATCTGTACATAGACTATCAGACCTGTATGGTCTAGTGTTAATCAGCAGTAATGCTTTTTTCCTGTATATAACACTATTAATTTTAATTTTGAATTGTTACCAGACAGATTTCCTTTTGTTCACAATTATATTCCTCATTCCGACGTTTTTGTAAGTAAGTGGTTCTGTAATAACGTAATGATATCATATGATTCGTTTCAACTTTTTCCTTTTTATTCCATATTGCCATATGATGGTCTCATATACGACTAATTGATGATGTACAATCATGTCGGGTCTCTCTCTCTCTCTCTCTCTCTCTCTCTCTCTCTCTCTCTGCGAAAGATGGCATCTTAGCCGTACACGATTGGATGTGGTGAAGAATACAATTATTTAGGCTATATTTTTTCTACCCGACTTTCCACAGCTACTACAGTAGAAGAAACTGCCATTAAAGGCAAACAGAGGGCTGTCCAGTTAATGTAAACGACGTTGGGCCATCCGCAACAAAACACTGCTGTATTCTGCAGGCGTTTGGATGCACGTGCAGCCCTGCCTATGGTATGGTGCAGAAATTTGGGGTCTAGAGATTCAACACAAAATCGGAAGAAAAAAATCTCTTTGCATATAAAAACTTCATGAGTATAGACGTTAATACACCAAACCACTGTGTGTACGGCGAACTTGGCAGGTACCCTCTGGCTATCAACAACACTATCCGAGCGGTAAAATACTGAATGAGACTGTCCAGAATGATACCACATAGATTAATTAGATAAGCTTATGTCATGCAACAGAAATCACATGTCCATGATGGTAAAAATTGGAATAGTATTGTATTGTTTAAAACGTTATGTAAGGAAGGGTTCACCTACGTGTGGCTGAATGGAGGAGTTGAGAATGAGACAAGATTTCTAAAACAGCTTAGACAAAGACTGCAAGATTGCTTTCGACAATCTTGGGATGAACGAAATTGTAATAGTCAAAGATTTACACTATTTTCTGCCTTCAAAAACTTATTTTGTCAAGAAAAATAATTTACCTTTCTAACAATTAAGAAAGTTAGAGACGCATTAATCAGATTCAGACTTGGAGCAAACACCTTCTCTATACCAACGCTGTAATCACAGTGAAGCAAACGAGCTAACCTGCCCATTCTGTAATGTGTTGGAAGGTGAAAATCATTTCCTCTTATACTGCAGTGCTTATAAGTGAATTGAGAGATAAATATATTAACGAATACGTGCATGTAAATAAAATGAGAGACTGCCGTTGGTTTATGAAAGGCACTAACACTCGAATAACAAGGAGTGTATCCATGTACACCTTCCATACCTTGAAACTCAGTGAATCTGTTTTGATTGTAACTCTGATGATTATGGTTGTGTTTGCATATCCAAATATGAGGATGTTAGCCACACGGATGAATTATTGTTATATATGTAGTTCAACGGGCTTCGACTTATGAATAAACGTTCAGTTCAGTTCATTTCTCTCTCTGTCTCTCTCTGTCTCTCTCTCTCTCTGTCTCTGTCTGTCTCTGTCTCTCTGTCTCTATCTCTCTCTTTCCCTATCTCTCTCTCTTTCTCTCTCTCTCTCACACACACACACACACACACACACACACACACACACACACACACACACACACACACACACACACACGGAAAATGCAGAAGTTTTCGATTTGTTAAGCCTTCTACCCATAATAGAACTAGAGAACGTTGTGGAATGGTGGCATAAGCACTTTGTGCAGGAATAATTTAGCATACATTCGGAGTCGATCAATGTCTCCCTTATCAACTGCAAACCCTGGCTGCTGGATGTAAACGAATGTAAAGGCCAAACCAGTGTATGTTTGATAAGTATCAGAAAACCACTGTGTTTATGTGGCATCTTTAGTGCCTATTTTGTAGACGTTCTTGTACAGAGAACGCTCTGCAACTAACTGAATGCAGCATGAAGCGAAAATCACCTAAGGGCTTCTATAATTGATGGACAAGCATCATTTGAAGCATTTTCTAGTACGTGGTCATCAATAACAAGGTATGTCATTGATGACTCGTCTAGAATTATTGAAGCGCGCGCGTGTGTGTGTGTGTGTGTGTGTGTGTGTGTGTGTGTGTGTGTGCGTGTGTGTACGTGCGTGGGTTCGTGCTGTGTGGGTGCGTGCGTGCTTGCGTGCATACGTGCGTGCGTGTGTGTGTGTGTGCGTGCGTATTTTTGTGCGTGCGTGCATGTGCGCGTGTTTGTGTGTATGTGTGTGCGTGAGGGGGTGGATGGAAGAGAGAGAGAGAGACAGACAGACAGACAGAGAGAGAGAGAGAGAGTGAAAGTGAGAGTGAGAGTGAGAGAAAGTGAGAGAGAGACAGACAAAGAGAGAGAGAGAGAAAGTCTGAGAGAAAGAAAGAGAGTGAGAGAGAGAGAGAGAAAGAAAGATAGAGCAAACGAAGGGACGAACGAACAAAGAGTGAAGGAAAAAATTTATTGCAAAGATGTCTGGTACGAATATAATTTACAAATTGCACTCGTGATATTTTTGCTTTTAATAAAGCATAATTCTAACACAGCTGTACAGATTAAGTAAAATTGTTTCGGTGCTCCAGGGCCCTGTACAAAATGAGACATTTGCTGAACTTGTTCCTCATGTTACTTTGTACAAGTTAAGAATAAGCTAAAGATTTACATTAGAATAAATGCTTGGTGTTTGTACAGATTATACAATGGAAAGACAGTTCACTATGCAATTCGTGGTCTCCATCTCCCCCGCTTGACTACAGTTCGATCTCTGTCCCTTCATCTGTCCGCGTCCCTCCAACCGTCTGTCTGTCTGTCTGTCTCTTTCTCTATCTCTCTCTCTTTCTGTCTCTCTGTCTCTCTCTCTCTTTCTCTCTTTCTCTGTCTCTGTCTCTCTCTTTTTCTCTCTCTGTATCACTCTCTGTCTCTCTCTCTGTCTCTCTCTGTCTCTGTCTCTCTTTCTGTCTCTTTCTCTCTCTGTGTCTCTCTCTCGTTCTCTCTCTCTGTCTTTTTCTGTATCTCTCTGTCTCTCTCTGTCTCTCTCTCTTTCTGTATCTCTGTATCTCTCTGTCTCTCTCTGTCTCTCTCTCTGCCTCTCTATGTCTCTCTCTGTCTCTCTCTCTGTCTCTCTCTGTGTGTCTCTCTGTCTCTCTCTCCCTGTCTCTATATGTCTGTCTCTGTCTCTCTCTGACTCTCTCTATGGCTGTCTTTCTCTCTCTTTGTCTCTCTCTCTATCTCTCTCTGTCTTTCTCTCTCTTTCTCTCTCTCTCTCTCTCTCTCTCTCTCTCTCTCTCTCTCTCTCTCTCTCTCTGTGGGTGTCTCGGTCTCTCTCATTGTGACTCTGTCTCTGTCTAACCGATCATCTATCTAATCTATCTATTTATCTCATCTATCTATTTATCTAATATATCTATTTATCTAATCTATCTATCTATCTATCTATCTATCTATCTATCTATCTATCTATCTATCTATCTATCTATCTATCTATCTATCTATCTATCTATCTATCTATCTATCTATCTATCTATCTATCTATCTATCTATCTATCATCTATCTATCTATCTATCTATCTATCTATCTATCTATCTATCTATCTATCTATCTATCTATCTATCTATCTATCTATCTATCTATCTATCTATCTATCTATCTATCTATCTATCTATCTATCTATCTATCTATCTATCTATCTATCTATCTATCTATCTATCTATCTATCTATCTATCTATCTATCTATCTATCTATCTATCTATCTATCTATCTATCTATCTATCTATCTATCTATCTATCTATCTATCTATCTATCTATCTATCTATCTATCTATCTATCTATCTATCTATCTATCTATCTATCTATCTATCTATCTATCTATCTATCTATCTATCTATCTATCTATCTATCTATCTATCTATCTATCTATCTATCTATCTATCTATCTATCTATCTATCTATCTATCTATCTATCTATCTATCTATCTATCATCTATCTATCTAATCTATCTAATCTATCTATCTATCTAATCTATCTATCTATCTATCTATCTATCTAATCTATCTATCTATCTATCTATCTATCTATCTATCTATCTAATCTATCTATCTATCTATCTATCTATCTATCTATCTATCTATCTATCTATCTATCTATCTATCTATCTATCTATCTATCTATCTATCTATCTATCTATCTATCTATCTATCTATCTATCTATCTATCTATCTATCTATCTATCTATCTATCTATCTATCTATCTATCTATCTATCTATCTATCTATCTATCTATCTATCTATCTATCTATCTATCTATCTATCTATCTATCTATCTATCTATCTCTCTATCTAATCTACATAGTCTATCTTTTGTCTGTCTGTCTGTCTCTCTGTCTGTCTGTCTGTTTCTCTCTCTCTCTCTCTCTCTCTCTCTCTCTCTCTCTCTGTCTCTCTCTCTCTCTCTCTCTCTCTCTCTCGTAAGTTCCGATTAATTCATTTTCATTAACCCCACCTTAGGGTACGAGGATTAGGCAGACTGCATAGAAGCCACTGACGCCTGCTGTGGAGACTATACACATTACCAGTCCCACCCTGTCCAGGAAATGGGCCACCTCCCGCCAGGTAACCTGGCTTTCGTCTTGCCATGCCACGTTCTGCCTTCCGGGGGGTTCTGTCTTCGTCGTGACGTCATCTACTCTCGACTTCTTCCTCTCGCGACTTGCGCATATAACGTATCTCCACATCCGGGTCACATGACCCTGGCGGCTATGGAGGCTGATGTTGACTGCAGCCAGGAGCGCAGACAGAGTGCTGATGAGCACCATGAGAGCCAGGTAGACGCTGAAGAAGCACATCTTGTCTGAGTTGGGAGGCAGGGACGTACTCAGGCCGGACAGGAAGATGGTGTAACTGGAAGAACAAACAGACGTCAACATGGAACATGGGGAAGGTGTAGAATGTTTGTTAGTGCGCAGCTACAAGCAAGCAAACATATAAAACAAATAAAAACATAAAACAAACAAAAACACTATTTTCACATATCTTTAATGTCTCTTAAATGTTAGTGTTTTTGCCTCTGAAAATTTTAATTTCCTGCTGGCATTACAAAGAGTGTGCACAGTGAGCTTTAAAAAATACATTGACTGTTTATATCCTTTAAAAAGTTGCGCATTACAGTACAAATACCATACTATCAGATAAACAGAAAAATCTCGAAATGCTTGATTTCGTAATTTTACTTGCCTATTTTAGTGTATTACTTAAAATAAGTTTTTAGGTCATTAGCCTCATTTTCACTCGGGCGCTATCCAAAGTTGCAAGCTTGTAGATGAACGTTTTCTTGAATCGTCAAGAGCGTGGAAATACACACACAGAAAAAAGTATTGTACTGGTTTTGTGTGCAGTGCTGGACTCACAGCTGTGTGAGTCTCAACACATCATCATAAAGTTCCAGTTGGAAATGCAATACATTAATTTCCTCTGGGGCTTTCGAACGGATGATGCGGCGATCGTACGTGCGAGACAAAATTAAGAGGAATACACGGTTCATTAAAAAATTGTCAAAATAATAATTCAAAAAGGGAAGCACATCAGCAAGGGAAATACACAAATATGGCTGTACGTTTTTGGTACAAATACTTCACATCAAGCAGTTTGCACACAAGAGACAAGATATGGAGGAAAAAAGAGCCAAAAACATTTGGGAATGCATGGTTCTGTCGAGGGCTGCCTCTATGTGTACTGTGTATTTTTGCGCTCATGCAAAGCAGTCACATGTCCTTCCCTGCAAGAGTGCTTTGTCGACAGGCGAGAGTCTAACTAAGCTCATGAGAGCATTCTTTTAAGATCGGGAACTGGCGTTGTGGTTCGTCCTATTGGCATTGGTGTGAGGCAGTCAGGCGTTGTGGTTCGTCCTATTGGCATTGGTGTGAGGCAGTCAGGTGGTGTGGTTCGTCCTATTGGATTTGGTGTGAGGCAGTCAGGTGTGGCTCGTCCTATTGGCTTTGGTGTGAGGCAGTCAGGTGTGGTTCGTCCTATTGGCATTGGTGTGAGGCAGTCAGGCGGTGTGGCTCGTCCTATTGGCATTGGTGTGAGGCAGTCAGGTGTGGTTCGTCCTATTGGCATTGGTGTGAGGCAGTCAGGTGGTGTGGTTCGTCCTATTGGCATTGGTGTGAGGCAGTCAGGTGTGGTTCGTCCTATTGGCATTGGTGTGAGGCAGTCAGGTGTGGTGGTTCGTCCTATTGGCATTGGTGTGAGGCAGTCAGGCGTTGTGGTTCGTCCTATTGGCATTGGTGTGAGGCAGTCAGGCGTGTGGTTCGTCCTATTGGCATTGGTGTGAGGCAGTCAGGTGTGGTTCGTCCTATTGGCATTGGTGTGAGGCAGTCAGGTGTGGTTCGTCCTATTGGCATTGGTGTGAGGCAGTCAGGCGTTGTGGTTCGTCCTATTGGCATTGGTGTGAGGCAGTCAGGCGTTGTGGTTCGTCCTATTGGCATTGGTGTGAGGCAGTCAGGCGTGTGGTTCGTCCTATTGGCATTGGTGTGAGGCAGTCAGGTGTGGTTCGTCCTATTGGCATTGGTGTGAGGCAGTCAGGTGTGGTTCGTCCTATTGGCATTGGTGTGAGGCAGTCAGGCGTGGTGGTTCGTCCTATTGGCATTGGTGTGAGGCAGTCAGGCGTGGTGGTTCGTCCTATTGGCATTGGTGTGAGGCAGTCAGGTGTGGTTCGTCCTATTGGCATTGGTGTGAGGCAGTCAGGCGTGTGGTTCGTCCTATTGGCATTGGTGTGAGGCAGTCAGGCGTGTGGTTCGTCCTATTGGCATTGGTGTGAGGCAGTCAGGCGTGTGGTTCGTCCTATTGGCATTGGTGTGAGGCAGTCAGGCGTGTGGTTCGTCCTATTGGCATTGGTGTGAGGCAGTCAGGCGTGTGGTTCGTCCTATTGGCATTGGTGTGAGGCAGTCAGGCGTGTGGTTGATCGTCCTATTGGCATTGGTGTGAGGCAGTCAGGTGTGGTTCGTCCTATTGGCATTGGTGTGAGGCAGTCAGGCGGTGTGGCTCGTCCTATTGGCATTGGTGTGAGGCAGTCAGGTGTGGTTCGTCCTATTGGCATTGGTGTGAGGCAGTCAGGTGTGGTTCGTCCTATTGGCATTGGTGTGAGGCAGTCAGGTGTGGTTCGTCCTATTGGCATTGGTGTGAGGCAGTCAGGCGTGTGGTTCGTCCTATTGGCATTGGTGTGAGGCAGTCAGGCGTGTGGTTCGTCCTATTGGGATTGGTGTGAGGCAGTCAGGTTGTGGTTCGTCCTATTGGCATTGGTGTGAGGCAGTCAGGTGTGGTTCGTCCTATTGGCATTGGTGTGAGGCAGTCAGGTGTGGTGGTTCGTCCTATTGGCATTGGTGTGAGGCAGTCAGGTGTGGTGGTTCGTCCTATTGGCATTGGTGTGAGGCAGTCAGGTGTGGCTCGTCCTATTGGCATTGGTGTGAGGCAGTCAGGTGTGGTTCGTCCTATTGGCATTGGTGTGAGGCAGTCAGGTGTTGTGGTTCGTCCTATTGGCATTGGTGTGAGGCAGTCAGGTGTGGTTCGTCCTATTGGCATTGGTGTGAGGCAGTCAGGTGTTGTGGTTCGTCCTATTGGCATTGGTGTGAGGCAGTCAGGTGTTGTGGTTCGTCCTATTGGCATTGGTGTGAGGCAGTCAGGTGTTGTGGTTCGTCCTATTGGCATTGGTGTGAGGCAGTCAGGTGTTGTGGTTCGTCCTATTGGCATTGGTGTGAGGCAGTCAGGTGTTGTGGTTTGTCCTATTGGCATTGGTGTGAGGTAGTCAGGAGTGGTTCGTCCTATTGACATTGGTGTGAGGCAGTCAGGCGTGGTGGCTCGTCCTATTGGCATTGGTGTGAGGCAGTCAGGAGTGGTTCGTCCTATTGGCATTGGTGTGAGGCAGTCAGGTGTTGTGGTTCGTCCTATTGGCATTGGTGTGAGGCAGTCAGGAGTGGTTCGTCCTATTGACATTGGTGTGAGGCAGTCAGGTGTTGTGGTTTGTCCTATTGGCATTGGTGTGAGGTAGTCAGGAGTGGTTCGTCCTATTGACATTGGTGTGAGGCAGTCAGGTGTTGTGGTTCGTCCTATTGGCATTGGTGTGAGGTAGTCAGGAGTGGTTCGTCCTATTGACATTGGTGTGAGGCAGTCAGGTGTGGTTCGTCCTATTGGCATTGGTGTGAGGCAGTCAGGTGTGGTTCGTCCTATTGGCATTGGTGTGAGGCAGTTAGGTGTGGTTCGTCCTATTGGCATTGGTGTGAGGCAGTCAGGTGTTGTGGTTTGTCCTATTGGCATTGGTGTGAGGCAGTCAGGTGTTGTGGTTCGTCCTATAGGCATTGGTGTGAGGTAGTCAGGAGTGGTTCGTCCTATTGACATTGGTGTGAGGCAGTCAGGCGTGGTGGCTCGTCCTATTGGATTTGGTGTGAGGTAGTCAGGAGTGGTTCGTCCTATTGGCATTGGTGTGAGGTAGTCAGGAGTGGTTCGTCCTATTGGCATTGGTGTGAGGTAGTCAGGAGTGGTTCGTCCTATTGACATTGGTGTGAGGCAGTCAGGCGTGGTGGCTCGTCCTATTGGATTTGGTGTGAGGTAGTCAGGAGTGGTTCGTCCTATTGACATTGGTGTGAGGCAGTCAGGCGTGGTGGCTCGTCCTATTGGCATTGGTGTGAGGTAGTCAGGAGTGGTTCGTCCTATTGGATTTGGTGTGAGGCAGTCAGGTGTGGTTCGTCCTATTGGCATTGGTGTGAGGCAGTCAGGTGGTGTGGTTCGTCCTATTGGCATTGGTGTGAGGCAGTCAGGCGTGGTTCGTCCTATTGGCATTGGTGTGAGGCAGTCAGGTGGTGTGGTTCGTCCTATTGGCTTTGGTGTGAGGTAGTCAGGAGTGGTTCGTTCTATTGACATTGGTGTGAGGCAGTCAGGCGTGGTGGCTCGTCCTATTGGCATTGGTGTGAGGTAGTCAGGTGTGGTGGTTCGTCCTATTGGCATTGGTGTGAGGTAGTCAGGTGTGGTTCGTCCTATTGGCATTGGTGTGAGGCAGTCAGGCGGTGTGGTTCGTCCTATTGGCTTTGGTGTGAGGCAGTCAGGTGTGGTTCGTCCTATTGGCATTGGTGTGAGGCAGTCAGGTGTGGTGGCTCGTCCTATTGGCATTAGCATTGGCAGTCAGGTGTGGTGGCTCGTCCTATTGGCATTGGTGTGAGGCAGTCAGGTGTGGTGGTTAAGTTTCTGCTCGGGATGACTTGACCGCTATTTACAGTCTCTGCGATCAAATATCTGCGTCTCCTTAATTAAAATGAGCATTAACACGACCCTACCTATGCGTTCCTTTACAAAGTTTCAAAGAGACCAACACTAACGTCCTGTGTTTACATTGCAGACAGACAGTGGGATTCGGACGTACCATTGTGAAGATGCCCGTATGTTGACATTTAGGAGATGAGTTGATTATACAAGAACCTTTGATTTCAATCCATCAGCTTTGAGCAAACATTTTGTTATATTCCTGTATTCAAACTGTGGGTACAAAAGGCTACCCACTCAAAACAGACATGTTTTCGATTCGACGGGAAATAACGAGAAATGGAGATTCTCCATCTTGCCTTGACCATGTCTTGATGTGAGGTTCTGTCGACTCGTGAGTATTATGTTGATAATAAAGTTCGACAGTTTCACTGGGCGATAATTCAAATGCAGTACTGTAAACACTCTTACAACTGACAAAACTGATACACGGCATAATGCCTGTCTGTTCTCCAATTTTGGAGAACGTGCTCATAGATCTTTGCATGCAACGAGACACTGCTTACCTCAGCAAGACAGAGACGGCCAGGGAGATCTTCTCCCCTCCATCAGGGGGCAGGACGAAGACAGTGGGGGTGATGACGGACAGGCAGGGGATGGGAAGGATCAAGGTCAATATGTAAAACAAGTACCGCCGCTTCAGAGTTAGCTCCACATTCAAAAGACGCAGTCCATCCAACACAGCTGCAACAATACAAGGTTATGATGTAACGTGCGTGTGCTTGTGGCGGTGAGGGAAGCAGGTAGACAGGCAGACAGGCAAGCAGGCAGGCAAACAGGCACGCAAGCAGGCAAACAAGCAGGCAAGATGGCAAGCAGAGTAACATAAGTGAAGGAGGAACGATGATCAGACAGGTAGCCAGACCAGATGGGGAAACACAGACCTACCGACAGGGAGACATTTGCTGAAATTGCATTTGGATCTACTGTTATGTTTTAACGCTGAAAACAGCTTCCCAAACACCCATCCTATCAAATCGGACGGAAGACTGCCAGAAGTGGCATGCTAATGAGTGCACTTTTTTACCTTTGATAATCGATTTTATGCTGTGTCGTGTCATAATGACGATGAGATGATGATGATGGTGATGATGATGATGATGATGATGATGATGATGATGATGATGATGATGATGATGATGATGATGATGATGATGATGATGATGACGACGACGACGACGAGGAGGACGACGACGAGGACGACGACGAGGACGAGGAGGAGAAGGACGACAATGATGATGATACTGATGACGACGACACCGACGACGACGACGACGACGACGACGATGATGATGATGATGATGATGATGATGATGATAATGAGACAATAATGAGTCAAACTATTCAAGCTGGAAATATATAGCGCATGAAAATGATTATTATGATGAGTTTGTTAACAATTTAGATGGCGATCTTAATGCTGGTGACTTTGATAATGATGACAATGATGCTGATGCTGCTGATGATGCTGCTGCTGCTGATGATGATGATGATGATGATGATGATGATGATGCTGATGATGCTGATGCTGATGCTGATGATGATGATGATGATGATAATGATGATGATAATGATGATGATGATGATCATGATGATGATGATGATGATGATGATGATGGTGATGATGATGATGATGATGATGATGATGATGATGATGATGATGATGATGATGATGATGATGATGATGATGATGATGATGATGATGATGATGATGATGATGATGATGATGATGATGATGATGATGATGATGATATTTTCTTATGGATTTACTTCCAAATACAAATTATCATTTCTTTAAAAAATATATGTCTCCTGGTTGTGGAGCTATGTCCTGACTCCGATCAGTTACTTTGAAAACAATGAGGCGAAAAGAAGGCAGTCCGATAACCAACCTCAAAACAACTATTCTGCTAGAAAGGGTAAGTGTTATCTCCCATTTGTACATGACGGTAAGACGATCAGCACTGCCTCGACATGTATATCCCATGAACCATGATCGCGCTCCTGAATTCAACTTTTTCAGTATCTGGTTTGCCAAGTATCGACACTGGAGAAAAATTAGAGGAATGTTTTAAAATAAGGAATCGAAATCACATTTTGGTTGGTTTAAATTGCAGTCGTATCTTGATCAACTGTACCTGTATATCGAGAAGTTTTTGCCCTGTGTTATGTGGTGCTTTTGAGTGCTTGTATATGCATGCGTGGTGCTGAGGGCATGTTTTAGACACACTAACTGTGACAAAGAATTAGTCAGTAGTAGATATGGATCACGAACGACAATCAATTAGAAGTCAACTTTTCAGTAACAAAAGCATAACTAAAAGAAGAGTGTATGAACAATGTTTTAAACGGGCGATTTCAAACACAGTTTGTAGGGATCCATTCAAGACTAGGGTGTTCTGTTCAGCTTTTAGAGTGACAACTTTGCAAAAAATTCGTAAAGAAAGTGTGGGGAAATTATTGCTAAACAAATGCCGAAGAAGTAAAGTTCAGTGGAAATCATAGCAAGACTGATACCTATCTACAATGATCTACATGGATGCACACATTATAACAACAGCAGATCGGATGAGAACGTCTGTACAGAGTCACTAAAAAAGTAGGATGTTCATGTATGTCGAATAATGGTTTTGCTCATACGACTGTATTATGTTCAAATGGACAGGAGATCGACGAAAGAAGGAAAAATATCCTGGCCTTGGTTCCTTCAGTCACGGGATCATATGCTCTGCCTTCAGACTTCTTTTCTTTTCAAACTGGGAGAGGAAAGAGACAAGGAAGAGACATGCCCAAGGCACTGATATTTACCACCCGTGTACGTGCGGAAAGTGATTGAGCCGTTCTCGAGGTCCCACACTGTGCTTTTATCATAGCTTGAGAGCTTCACAGAACAGTCGAGACAATGGAGGCTGGTGTTGGACATGAAACCAAAGATTGGTCCAAAGGTGATGTTGCACCTCTGAGTGTCGAAAGGGTACTTGGAAATGTCCATGGAGCACATCGTCTCCAGGGGTTGAGCCATTATCACGCGGACCTGCAAAAGACGCTGGTGTCACTGACCCTTCCCATAAAACTTCTAAAAAGTACATCCTGAATTCCTCACCGAAAACAGATATATATTTCATTCTAGATTCAGGCGGCTAGCATGGCTCTGTTTAACGGCACCGACTTTTGTAAGAACTCAGGACGCAGTAGAGCTGGAGAAGCTGACAATAGGAATAGCTTGAACCCAGAGGCAAGGGCGCGCTGTAGAAATCTCCAGCTAGAGCACGCCGTTGACAAGACAAAGAACAATCAATCATTTCCCGAAGCACACGTATGAAGTTAAACAGTGTCAAAGGATTAAGTCAGGAACACAGTCTATCATCTGACCCTGTCCCGGTGTCCCCGGTCGCGTCTTTGCTTGCTTGCGACCATCCGCGGCCAGCAGCCAGGGGTTTTAGCTGATGTGGGGGCATCAAGCAGCTAGCATCGTATGTTACTCTTAAGACTACAGCGCTGAATAGAGTGTTGTGGCTACAATCAGTCTGAGTATTGTGCTTTGACGACAGCTCAGTTTGTAATAATTTTGAATATAATATATCTTTAACCCTTTAGGCATATAACATATGAACACGTTCCTGTAAACCTGCGTCTTCATAAGTGACCCAGCACCAAGAACCGGGTCACAAATCGCACTTGTCATTTCCGAGATACAGCCTAGTAACAACAGATGGAGTCACCCAGGTGCGTTTTCTATTCTGGGTATAATCTGCCTCTATAGTGCCTCTGCAATTGATCTGTAGTCGATATATTATGAAGATCAACATAGAACAATGTGAAAAATGGCTTTTCGTCGCCCAACCCCCTGAAAACAAACAGACAATTTGAGTGCAACTGGCCCAACTGAGGCTTTTCCCTCGGCGCGATGGCTTCAGCCTATACCAGCATACTATACCCCACTGCAAAGCTCGTTCTCTTAACTCTCCTTCTGCAGCGCAATTTCTGTGCGGCGGCGTCTGCCTAGGAACAGAAAGCGAATGCATGACGTGTCCAAATTTTGAGAATCAGATGTGCCGTACGTACACTTCAGGGGCGGACAAAGGGATGGGGGGGTGTTCCGGGGTTTCCGGAACCCACCCACCCCAACAGCAAAATTTTTTTAGAAAATAAAAAAAATTCAGTAACAAAAGCTGTTGCCTGAAACTGGCAATGATCAGCATCCGAATGCACCAGATTGCACCATTTTGCAGCCTTCTTCCCTCCTCCCCTCCTCCCCCCCCCCCGCTTTGTGGTGTCGGTTTAGCGCTTTACACCTTCATAGCCTCCCCCCCCGTTTATAAAAAAAGTTTGGAAATCCCCACCCAAAAGTGAACTGATCCGTCCCTGCACTTGTGTAACAATTTTCTCCAACTTTACGTTTCCTTGCAGTGTTTATTCAAATAGCGATAACTTCCTATTACTTAAGATACAAACACAATTATTGTTAAACCACTGAATAGCTTAAAATCTCAGTTTCAAAATAATGTCAATAAATTCAGAAAATCAAAATCAAACTATTGACCGTTTTGCTGTGCTCAGTCACCCATATGCGTATTTTTCACTTGTAAACATTGAGAGGAACTGAAGCTATCGCAGAGTCTGGCGGCTGGGAGAGTGATCGCTTTCTTGTTCCAAGCATCAACATTTGGACTAAAGTCAACATGGCGAGGCCTAGGGGAATCGACCATTGCGCATGCTCGCAGCAATCTTTTG
>JAWQFJ010016375.1:37500-42500 GCA_034096865.1 Theodoxus fluviatilis | reverse complement strand
GCCCACCAGCTTGAGTGGCCCATCAGCTTGAGTGGCCCATCAGCTTGAGTGGCCCACCAGCTTGAGTGGCCCATCAGCTTGAGTGGCCCACCAGCTTCGTTTCTTTGTCGCACTCCTCTCCTTGGACGAGTCCACTAATGCGGCCCGTCATCAAAAGTCTTTCCCTCGATTTAGCTTACCTACACATGTATTGCCGTTGAACGTGACAGACACAGATTCTTCTTAACTTGACATACAGCAATGTTTTCACCAACCCTGACACACATGGGAGTTTATGTCAAATGCTGCATATAACGGTGTTGTATGTATGTATGTATGTATGTATTTTGGATCTTATATAGCGCCAATCTCACTCCCAAAGGCATGCTCAAGGCGCTCAACACGTTCACCCTTTAAATAATAAAGTTTTTAGCTGTGACTTGAAAGTCTGTATTGAAGGAGATTTCCTCAGTCTGTTTGGGATATCGTTCCAGAGTTTTGGTCCAGCATACGAGAATGCTCTCTCCCCAGATCTCTTGGTGTTGTAGCGTGGCACATGGAGTAATGACTGCGCCGAAGATCTGAGATCCCTCACAGGCTTATAAGTCTTAAGGAGCTCAACCAGATACAGCGGGGCCAAACCATTGACGCACTTGAACACATGACACAGTGTTTTGAACACAATACGTTGGTGGACAGGCAGCCAGTGTAGCTCTCGAAGGATGGGTGTTATGTGAGAACGACTAGGTGGACGTTTCACACTACGTGCTGCGGTGTTCTGCACCTGTTGAAGTCTTCGGAGATATACTTGGGTTTCACCTAGCAGAAGGCTATTGCAGTAATCAAGATTAGACATCACCAACGTCAATACAAGAGTTGTCGCCGATTTTTCAGTCAGGCATTGTCTGATACTTGAGATACGTCGGAGCTGCCAGTAGGAGGAAGAGATCGTTCTGCTTACGTGTGGCCCCATAGAAAAATGCTCATCGATCTTTACGCTGAACTGGGGCGCGTTGCTACCTAGTTGGCGAATAATTCCTTGCGAACCAGGCCGAGGCGAGGTGGGCCAGCAGGCAACGGCGTCATCAATTGGCAAGGCGGAAGTCCGAGAGAATATGGCTACGCCCTGGCACGAGAGTTAGTGAAGAAGTTGCCAATAAACGACGTAACTGACGATACAGACATCACAGCAGTTTGTCACATGATAGAACATACCATGGTGACATCTTGAATGACACGGGAACTTTTTCAAAGATACTAAAGCAACCCAGGTCCAGTTGTAGACAATTTTTCTAAAAGTTTGTGCCTCGATAATTCCGGATCGATTTAATTCAGAGAGTGGACATGTACGGTGCATCATGTATACAACGACAACAATGACCCTCAGTGTTTGTCCATAAATAACCTAAATACATACGTCTCAAAATATACAAATGAACACTCAAACAACAAATACTTCCGTGAACGTACACTTTTCCATTCTTGGACAGTGAGAAGCTCATTACAGGCACTGCCGTCTGTGAACAGCAACCCAAGTAGCACGGTCTCCGCCATTTTGGGTCATCCGGGCCTCCGCCTAGTTCCCCCGAAGCTTCATCTGCAAACTTCCTTGTGAGCGAATGCCTCCTTGTGAGCGAGACGCTGTGGGAAACACACTCGCCTCCTGTTTCCTGCAAGGTCCTTGCATGATCCTAGCGTAAGCAACGCGTCCCTGACATGCCCAGTTGTTTCAATCAAACTCGACATTCCACAAACTCGGTGTGCATAGTTGTTTTCGTCAAACGTGGTTTGTGTTGCGTTTTACTGTGTTGGCCGAACTTGACTGCAAAGATGTTATCACTACTTGACAAACTTACTGCTTTAGTGCAGCCTGACGCGATCGGGTAATTGGGTCGGGTTTTTTAATATTCTTGACATGCATGCATGGATCTGTCAAAATTACGTTTTCAAAGAAAAATTGCAATGAAAATATATTCAGATTGCAGGTCTTGCTTGAAAATATTCTCTCTCTTTCTCTCTCTCTCTTTGTCTCTCTCTATCTTTGTCTCTCTCTCTCTCTCTCTCTCTCTCTCTCTCTCACTCACTCACTCTCAATAAGAGTAGTAAAATGTTTAGTTTGAAGCCAAATTTTTGGCTCGCTTCTGGCACTGAACGAAAGGAGGAGGTCACGTGACTTGGATTCTGTGACATAGCACGTTACTACTAATACTAGTGCAACGTACTACGTTCAAAGTGAAAGTAATACGCAAGCGTCTTTGCGTCAATTGATTGGAGATTGGTATACCGCTTATTTTGCAGTAGTCAGGATTTTCTAATACTATTATTGTCGTGAAAATGTCCTTGAATAAGGTATCAAAAACATCTCTAACTTGGCGATTTTCCTTGAAGTAATTTGGCTGCATAAGCGTTCTCGTCTGAGCTGATTAGTTTCAAATAAACTGACAAAGAGCAGTATTTTCTGGGAAAACCGATATAACAAAATATCGCCGTCTGAATTAAAGATATGTTTGTGTCAAAACTTTCGCAAGTGTCCCCGTTACACGAAGCACATATGTGCGTCCTCGTTTGCTAGGTACAGACAGGCATGTTCTACAAAGCTGACAAGCGGATGTGCTTTCATGTGAACGGGAGTCCTCGGTCTTTATGAATAGCTCGAGGCTTCACGCCATACCTGACTTACGCAGATGTTCTAGCGAGACATGCACCGAGCAGACCTGACATGTACAATTTGTTACGCCTCGAACATGCCACAACTAGCTACACCTTCATCAGATCGTCCAGGTGAAATTGCGCCAGTCGAACCACACTCACAGTAGTTGACTCATCGAACAGGCGGCATAGGCAATTTTTGTTTGTTTTGTTCATGAGGTCGCATTTGTTAACTGCAATGTTCAAGTAGAGTTCTTTCTGATCAGATCAGAGGCTACTGCAAGAAAAACACCTTCGTTCCGTCACAGGTTTGCACTGCTCCCGCGGACTTACTTGACAATGGCGTTCAGGCCAAACGAAGATTCGATCCGAATGTTGGGGATGGAACCGACGATAGGCCTGGCTACCTGGTTGTAACCCGACTTGACAAACAAGTGCTCCAGCAATTCACTCTCCAGCTGTCCTTTCATGGCTCCAGCAGTTCCCAGTAACCATAGCAACTCCAGCATCCTCATCATGGCTCTGGGCAGAGACCTTTTCCTGTGAGGTGAACTGGAGGAGACGTAATCATGTTTCAAACAGTCACAATTTGAGGTCAGGTAATAAGCATGGCTTCTTGGGGAAAGACAAGGGCAGTATTTCGTACAAGCAACCTGCAGGACTTCAACATGACCTGTGAGCGCAGCGGTCAGCAAAGCGATATCTACATCACTTGACCCTCAGTGAAGACATGGATCTGATGGTTACAAAACATGTCATGGACAGATTGGACAGAAATGGGGGAAGAGAAGCATGCATTGTGACCATCGTGACACGCAACAGAGGAAATAAGAGAGGACGACAGTGTCGTAGAGTAAGATCAGGACCAAAGGCAGAAGTAGTAAAGCAGGGGTATACGTGGAAATGACTGCAGTGGCAACAGGGGTATACGTGGAAATGACTGCAGTGGCAACAGGGGTATACGTGGAAATGACTGCAGTGGCAACAGGGGTATACGTGGAACTGACTGCAGTGGCAACAGGGGTATACGTGGAAATGACTGCAGTGGCAACAGGGGTATACGTGGAAATGACTGCAGGGGCAACACGGGTATACGTGGAAATGACTGCAGTGGCAACAGGGGTATACGTGGAAATGACTGCAGTGGCAACAGGGGTATACGTGGAAATGACTGCAGTGGCAACAGGGGTATACGTGGAACTGACTGCAGGGGCAACACGGGTATACGTGGAAATGACTGCAGTGGCAACACGGGTATACGTGGAAATGACCGCAGGGGCAACACGGGTATACGTGGAAATGACTGCAGTGGCAACACGGGTATACGTGGAAATGACTGCAGGGGCAACAGGGGTATACGTGGCAATGACTGCAGGGGCAACAGGGGTATACGTGGAAATGACTGCAGTGGCAACAGGGGTATACGTGGAAATGACTGCAGTGGC
The DNA here is from genome assembly GCA_034096865.1 of Theodoxus fluviatilis. NCBI lineage: Eukaryota > Metazoa > Mollusca > Gastropoda > Cycloneritida > Neritidae > Theodoxus > Theodoxus fluviatilis. The sequence goes on along the minus strand of JAWQFJ010016375.1, from coordinate 38,427 downwards.
AACAGGGGTATACGTGGAAATGACTGCAGTGGCAACAGGGGTATACGTGGAAATGACTGCAGTGGCAACACGGGTATACGTGGAAATGACTGCAGCGGCAACAGGGTTATACGTGGAAATGACTGCAGTGGCAACAGGGGTATACGTGGAAATGACTGCAGTGGCAACACGGGTATACGTGGAAATGACTGCAGTGGCAACACGGGTATACGTGGAAATGACTGCAGTGGCAACAGGGGTATACGTGGAAATGACTGCAGGGGCAACACGGGTATACGTGGAAATGACTGCAGTGGCAACACGGGTATACGTGGAAATGACCGCAGGGGCAACAGGGGTATACGTGGAAATGACTGCAGTGGCAACAGGGGTATACGTGGAACTGACTGCAGTGGCAACAGGGGTATACGTGGAACTGACTGCAGGGGCAACAGGGGTATACGTGGAAATGACTGCAGTGGCAACAGGGGTATACGTGGAAATGACTGCAGTGGCAACAGGGGTATACGTGGAACTGACTGCAGTGGCAACAGGGGTATACGTGGAACTGACTGCAGGGGCAACAGGGGTATACGTGGAAATGACTGCAGGGGCAACAGGGGTATACGTGGAACTGACTGCAGTGGCAACAGGGGTATACGTGGAAATGACTGCAGGGGCAACAGGGGTATACGTGGAAATGACTGCAGGGGCAACAGGGGTATACGTGGAAATGACTGCAGTGGCAACAGGGGTATACGTGGAAATGACTGCAGGGGCAACAACAGCAGCAGCGTAAGAGCAGCACAGGCGAAAGCAAGAGCGAACCTGTCTCCACTACCACCACGGACGCTGCAGCAACAGTGGCAGCAAGAGCAGCAACAGTAGCAGCGGCAACAGCAGCAGCAACAACAACAGCTAAAACAACAGAAATAGCAGAATCAGAAG
>JAWQFJ010016375.1:27500-32500 GCA_034096865.1 Theodoxus fluviatilis | reverse complement strand
GCATTACGTGCGACTGGAGGAAATATATGCAAATCTTTGCTCCATAAAATTAGTGGCTCAAAAATGATTTTTTGTAAACCTCAAGTATTGTCAGAATTGGCTCTGATGTCTTTTCTATAAAAAGTCTATTGGTGTTTTGCTCCAATTTTCATCATACGCTTCGTGCAAAGGCCACATGTAGGAGAAAGGTCGGCCATAGTTGATCGACTGTGCTGTCGTCGCCATATTGATCGAGTCGAGCACTGTGGAAAAAGAGCGCGAATTGCGAAATCGAAATCCATCAAGACTTTTGCGCTTTTTCAGTTTGCTGTCCATACCAGGTAGCTTTAATGACATACTTACACATTCAACCACAGTAGTGCCTCAAAAGAATGTTTTAATATTGACCGTGGATCGAAAAATATTGAGTAGCTGTTTTTGCGTTCGAACAGACCATGCGTTTTACCTGAAGTCAACTATGTCTGGTCGCGAGTACTCGCCACCCATAACAATATGTGTCTTTTTTCAGTGATAATTATGTTATCGTAAATTCATATTTTGCAACCTCACCTATACCTATGTAGATAGTGATAATTCATTAACAGATTTGAGTCTTCTGGATCGAGTCTTATATGTACACGCAGAACTAACCAATTTTTGCATTGTATATGAGTGTGCACTTGTATGAACCAATAAAAAACTTGAAAAATGGGCCCGTTTGCAGACTCAAATAAGGCCCATCATAGATGCATACTTTCCTCTGTCTCTGTCAGTGTTGTTTTTTATCAGCTCCAGGAGTCGTAGGTTCTGTACATTGTAAATATAGGTTTTTTGTGGTTACGTGTGGATAATGTTGCCACTGGTCATACCATCACTGTGTCCATTTCGACTTGTCACCCTCCAACTAGTGACATCTCCACATCGTATCTTCTGTGTAACACTTTACCAGAACCCACCTAGTTTCTCTTCCGCGGATATAACGGAGACATTTGAGAGAAAATAATACCGCGTCTGCGCTCCTTTTAAATAAAATCCAATAACCGCTGCATCGCACATCATAATGATTTCGCCATTGACTCTGATTTGTGTCCATGTATATGAAAAGATACATTACATATGAGGAGGTACGAAACATAATCAGGCAAGCCATTGGGCTTTACAAAGATCTCCTGACCACTGTAAAGAGAAGGAAACTGATGAGGTTTGGCCACATCTCAAGGGTCCCCTGATGACTATGGGATGGAAGGAGCCATACATTTTCCCATTGGAATGGTCCTTCGTTTCACCTTGTGGACATGTGTACCACTTAAGGGGCCCAATTATCTCCCTCAAGGAGTTAAACTCGCTCGCTTTACTCTTTACCTCATTAAACCGAGTCACAACTGTAACTTTTAATTGCCAGAGCTGAGGCTCATCTGTGACTTTTCGAAAACGCAATTGTGTTTCCTGGTTCTGTTTTGCATGCCTAGTGGCAACATATAGTGACGGACCACATACAAGCTTGTTCTTCGTTTCTAGACCTTCACTTTGGTTCAGTTCTTGTTTTGCAAGGGTGCGCATGTTTAAAATAAAGTGAAGACGACTAACTCTTTACAATAGATGTATTCGTCATCCAATGAAAATATTGGGATGTTTACTACATGTAGTGGGTTGCTTAAATATACTTTGCAATGTGCTAATGACTCTTTTGTCTTGCATATTTCCATAGAAAATGTTTATATCACATGTTGTTTGTCACATAGAATGCTTGGCCCCATGCAGAACAGCATGCAAAAATTGCTAAAGGCCAATGTTTTGGCTTCGCTGTACTTAACATAGAATGATACTTACTAATCCGCATATTCATTCAGATGCAGACGATGCTGTTTTAAGTGTTTGTGAACAGTTTTACAATACATTTCAAGGTAGAATAATGAGAACAGGTGTGTCAATTGATTGTTATTGTTACTCACTAACATTTTGCTGACACTGAATTGAGTTATAACTTATGTTTCAACATTATCAGATAAATGATTGCACTGATTCATCGTTTATGTTGCATTATAATTGATAGTATACATGCATTATTTTGTTTTATTGAAATTTTGACAGTTTTCAATTTGAAGAATCCTAATGTGTAGTTGTATAATTCTTAGTACTTTCTCGACAAATAAGTCAGTATATGCTACATGATTCCCCTAATAAACCTATCAGTGAAATAATACTACTTATTACTTTTCGAATTTCGTGTAAATGATATAGTAAAATACAAACAATGTTATTTCAATGTAGTAGCTTAAAATCAAAGTCAAACTGACAATCTCTAATTTGGTTAAAAGGAATGCACTGTTCAAATCACTCTTGCTGCCTGACTTCAGTATGTTGATGAGAGAAAGCAAATGAAAATATGTTTTGTTTCATGTGTACGCTGGGATGACACAATGATTATCAGCAACTGTCTATCGAGGACGCCCATTTCTGACATCTTGTTTTTGTGTTCTTGACTTGGCTCTTTTCATAGACATGCACATGTACGCTCGTCTGTAACCGTCACTCGTCATGTCATACGCCTGTATGGCAGCCTCGGTTTTGTGTTTATCGCTTCCTTAGGCATAGGAAGGCGTTCATTTGCTTACTGGCTGAAACATGAACATTAGGAGAGATAAGGTGTTTAATTGCTTACTGGTTAATGCATGAACATTATGAGAGATAAGGCGTTTATTTGCTTACTAGTTGATGCGTGCACATTGTGAGAGACGAGGTGTTTATTTGCTTACTAGTTGATACATGCACATTATGAGAGATAAGGTGTTTATTTGATTTGCTTATTGGTTGATACATGAACATTATGAGAATAAGGTGTTTTTTTGCTTACTGGTTGATACATGAACATTATGAGAGATAAGGTGTTTATTTGCTTACTGGTTGATACATGAACATTATGAGAGATAAGGTGTTTATTTGCTTACTGGTTAACGCATGAACATTATGAGAGATAAGGCGTTTATTTGCTTACTAGTTGATACATTAACATTAATAGAGATAAAGTGTTTATTTGCTTACTGGCTGATACATGAACATTATGAGGGACAATGTGTTTATTTGCTTCCTAGTTGATACATGAACATATAAGAGATAAGGTGTTTATTTGCTTACTGGTTGATACATGAACATTATGAGAGATAAGGCGTTTATTTGCTTACTAGTTGATACATTAACATTAATAGAGATAAAGTGTTTATTTGCTTACTGGCTGATACATGAACATTATGAGGGACAATGTGTTTATTTGCTTCCTAGTTGATACATGAACATATAAGAGATAAGGTGTTTATTTGCTTACTGGTTGATACATGAACATATAAGAAATAAGGTGTTTATTTGCTTACTGGTTGATACATGAACATATAAGAGATAAGGTGTTTATTTGCTTCCTAGTTGATACATAAACATATAAGAAATAAGGTGTTTATTTGCTTACTGGTTGATACATGAACATAATGAAAAACAGTCGTTTACATTAGCATTCTTGTGAGTTTCTTTTGTTTTGCGTCACATCACTGTAGCGCTGTGTGAGACGTTTCCGTTTGTTTGCCTTTGTAAACATGATTTTAAAGAGCTGCTTTATCTCTTTGTCGACATTTTATTATTTTTAAATACTTAATAATCAGAAATAGTCCTCAGATACTGCAAATTATGTTTAGTCCCGCTACATCTTTATTCGAATTTGAAGCTTCATTATTCCAGATTTTATAGCTCACACAAGAAATAAAGGTTTTTAGAAACCACCGAGTTTCGTCCTCTTTACTGTTGCAGTTGTTCATTTGACGCATGCATTCCGGTTGTCTGTTTCTGTGATCTCTGATCATAGTCCACAGCAAGGAAACTATTCTTGATCATTTCATCGCTTTGTGGAATGAACAAAAATACACGCTTTGTCGCGTGCATAATAAAATAACATTAATAGTGGTGGTGGTGGTGGTGGTGATGGTGGTAGTGGTGGTGGTGGTAGTGGTGATGGTGGTGGTGATGGTGGTAGTGGTGGTGGTGGTGGTGGTGGTAATGGTGGTGTGGTGGTTGTGGTGGTGGTGGTGGAGGTGGTGGTAGTGTTGGAGTTGGTGGTTGTGGAGGTGGTGGTGGAAGTGGTGAAGGTGGTGGTGGTGGAGGTGGTGAAGTGGTAGTGTTGGAAGAAGTGGTGGTGGTGGTGGCGGTGGTAATGTTGGAGGTGGTGGTGGCGGTGGTGGTGGAGGTGGTAATGTTGGAGGTGGCTGTGGTGGTGGTGGAGGTGGTATTGTTGGAGGTAGTGGTAGTGGTAGAGGTGGTAGTGTTGGAGGTGGTGGTTATCACGGTGACTCCGGTTATTGTGCCAGAGTAGTGTCCATGATGCGCCCGCGAGTATCCCGGCTGTTACAATTTAGACAGAAAAGCAATTATATCATGTTCAATTCCCGGACTAATGAGAGATTAATGCAACCGTCACAGAACACACAAGAGCATATAACCAGATAATACAGATTTTAATACTTTCAAACTAAATGTGTACTTAAATCAATATTTAAAAAAAAGAATTATGAGGAAACTACGACAAATTAACCCCAAAAACTCAGCAAAAATCTCTGTCCCCCAGCCAACCGGTCACAGAGACCAAGAACAGACTAAACGATGAACCACCGAAAATGCAAACGTCCAGAACGCGAGACCAACCGTAATTTTCTTTCTCTTCCTTTTCCGTCGATTCGTCTTGCACCTTTTCTGTGTTCCTTTTTCTGTCCACAAAGACGTTCCGAAATCCTCGACGCACACCGTTAGTTTGTTGGTTCCAGGACTACTCAGTACGGTACGGGACAGCAACGTTCATTATTGGCGTTCTGCCCATCACTCCGAGATATAACTTCTTCTGCCTCCGTCAACCTCGAACTCGGCCAAGGTGTCCAAAATCAGTCCAACCCTCCACCATTTCTCTTCAACTCATTTTCTCTCTCTCCCATCTTCTTCTCCATCTTTTCCCTCCCTTCTCTCCCCGTTCTTCTCTGATCTCCCCC
>JAWQFJ010016375.1:7500-17500 GCA_034096865.1 Theodoxus fluviatilis | reverse complement strand
TCACGGTGTCCACCAGCGGCAGGTCGCGGAAGAAACAGGCGATCATATTGATGAATGTCGCAAGACCGGACGAGAGCTCTTCTACCAAGGGCCCTCTCACCTGCCAGGGACAAAAGACAACACTTTGTTAAATTTAACACTCAATTGAAGTCCATTCGACACCTGTACACGCCATTAAAGGCCATTCGACACCCGTAACACTTCATCAAAGGCCATTCTACACGCGTAACACTTCATGAAAGGCTATTCGACACCCGTAACACTTCATTAAAGGCCATTGGACACCTGTAACATTTCGTTAAAGGCCATTTGCCACCTGTAACACTTCATTAAAGGCCACTCGAAAACTGTAAAATTTCGTTAAAGGCCATTCCACACCTGCAACATTCATTAAAGGCCACTCGACACCTGTAAAATTTCGTTAAAGGCCATTCGACACCTGCAGCACTTTATTGAAGGCCATTTGACACCCGTAACACTTCATTGAAGGCCATTCGACGCACGTAACACGTCATTGAAGGCCATTCGACGACACCCGTAACACTTCATTGAAGGCCATTTGACTCGACACTGTACCCTCATCAAAGCAAGGCAGTGTTGCATGACACACAGCTTGTGTAGCACGACACTCTCTTCATCAAAAAATACATTTGCTGCTGGGTTTTCAGGGCCATTATTGCTGGATTCTGGTTGTTGTCTAAACAATTATGACTGTGCATAGGGAAACAAGGGTTAAAGTTGCAAAAATGACAAAAGGAGAAATTTCAACCATAATATTTTTTTCAATGCATGCATGTCCCACAAAAGCACGCTCATGGAGGGTCTGTCTGTGTCTGTCTGTGTGTCTGTCTAATCTATCTACATGTATATTACAATAGTGTACATTTCCAGGAAAGCTATCAGATCACATAGTGGCTTGCAGACTTTTATCAGAATTTCATTTTAAAAAAGTTTTCCCGACTTTAACCTTGTATCACATTCACGGTCACAATTTCTTTTTTTTTACAAATTGTGTGACTAAAGGGCCTCAGCCTTCATTCCAAACAAACAAACAAAGATGGCGGGATAGGATAAGTTAAGGCAAAGGTAAAGGCGCTCCTTTTTATATTGCGACTTTTCCACCCATTGAGCGGTGCTCAATCCGTACACAGTTACCCCCTAGTCATTGGGCTAACTCCTTGTATCACTCCAACGCCATCTCAAACTCCCTGGGGAGCATGCAACCAGGTTACGGATGAACGCGCCCATGTTAGCTTCCACAATTTTCCAGCTCACACGTACCCGTTTTACTTCTGGGTGGGGAGAAGCAATGTGAGTAAAGCACCTTGCCCAAAGATGCAACTCTAGAACCGCGCGGCTTCAAACACTACACCCACCAGTCGCAAGCGACTGCAGGTCAAGCACGCTGACCACTCGACCATTGAGCCCCACAAGTCAACAAACACATGCAAAGACGGAACTTGGTGAAAGCGTCCAAAATGTTGCTGTAGTCTGGCGTCCAAGGGCAAAGAGAGTTACATAACCTTCCATGACAGTTGCAGGAGAGACCTGTCGATCATGTGATGGAGGGCGGAGCTCACCATACGTCCATATAAGGGACTTACGACAAAGTTGGCGTGACTGCCGTTTGACAAGCAGTTGTAGACAGCTTGCTGCACGGCCTGCACGAGCTCGAGCTGCGGTGGGGTCAAAGGTGGCGTGGGTGCAGGTCGCTGTGACCTCGCCGCCAGCCTCGCTGCCTCCCTGGCTCTTTTCTCCCTGTTCCTCTGTATCAGCTCTCTCTTCTTCGTCCTTTTCTCATCGTCCAGCACCACTGAAACGTCAAGGTTGAAAACCTGGAGGAAAATATCAGATGTGAGATGTTCAATACGCAAGTTTCCCGCACATTGTTATGGCACAGAACTGCACCGTTTGTCAGCTCTGAACTGGCCCTCCAGCCAAATATTCGGAATCAAACACTGGGCTTAGAAAGAAGTTATAAAACGATTGGTCTATTTTCAGCCATATATGGTTGTCGAGGTGCACAAAACTTAACCCTTTTGTGGTCCTACACCACTACGAATGTTCCTACCACTATTGCTAACATCTGCTATAACATCTGCCACAACAACTGCTGCAACATCTGCTGCAACAACTGGTACTACTACTACTACTGCTATTACCACTGCTACAACAACTGCTACAACAACTGCTACAACATCTGCTGCAACATCTGCTGCAACAACTGCTGCAACAAGAACTGCTACAACTACAACTACAAACACTACAACTACTACAACAACAACTAAAACTACTACAACAACAACTACAACTACTACTAACATCATCATCACCATCACTATTACTACTACTACTACTACTACTACCACTACTACTACTACTACTACTACTACTACTACTACTACTACTACTACTACTACTACTACTACTACTACTACTAATACTACTACTGCTATTACTACTGCTGCTGCTACTGCTACTACTTATACTACCACCACTACTACTACTGCTAACCCACTATCACCACCACCACCAACACCACCACTACAAAAACAACAACAACAACAACAACAACAACAACTACTACTACCACCACTACTACTACTGCTAATACACTATCACCACCACTACCACCACAAACAAAACCACAAAAACTACTACTACTACTACTACTACTACTACTTACTACTACTACCGCTGCTGCTGCTATTACTACTGCTGCTGCTATTGATACTAATTATACATAACCACCACTATTACTACTACTAACATCACCATTACCACAACTACTACTACTACTAATATTACTACTACTACTACTACAACTACTACTACTACTACTACTACAACTACTACAACAACAACAACAACTTCTACTACCACCACCACTACTACTACTAACACACTATCACCACCACCACAACAAACAAAACAACAGCAACAACAATAACAACTACTACTACTACTACTACTACTACTACTACTACTGCTGCTGCTACTGATACTACTTATACTACCACCACCACTATTATTACTACTAACATCACCATCACCACAATCACTACTACTACTACTACTACTACTACTACTACTACTACTACTACTACTACTACTACAAGTACTACTAGTACTACAACTACAACTACTACTACAACTACTACAAGTACTACTAGTACTACAACTACAACTACTACTACAACTACCACTACTACCGCCACCATTACCACTACCACCACCACCACTACTGCCAACACTACTACAAGTACTTCATCTGCTACTTGTTGCATGAGAGCTAGTCAGGGCTGCAGACATGCAGGTTTTGTACTCACGGTCCACAGCCATCCCCACTGCCCGACATTTTTGGTACCGGCAGAACTGGCACATTTTTCGGCGTTTGTACGTGATGTGGCACAGCTCCTTGTTTTGGCACGAATACACAGGGCGTTTCTGCACCGTGCGCCGAAAAAAGGCCTGGCAAGAGAAAACGCGCCAATAGTAAGGCTGGACATTCCTGCAAAGGGAAGTTAGCAAAGAACTGAGATTTAAATGAGCAAATAGAAATAACATGTGTGTGTGTGTGTGTGTGTGTGTGTGTGTGCGCGCGCGCGCGTGTGTGTGTATGCGTGTATGTGTGTATGTGTGCACGTGTGTATATGGGTGCATGTGTGTGTGTCTGTCTGTGTGTTTGTGTGTGTGTGTGTGTGTGTGTGTGTGCGCGCGCGCTCCCGCGCGCGTGTGTGTTTGCGTGTCTTTGTGTCTGTATATGTATGTATGTGTGTATGTGTGTGTAAGTATGTATGTATACATGTATATGTGTGTGTATGTCTGTGTGTGTATGTATGTGTGTGCATGTGTGTGTGTATGTGTGTGTGTGTGCATGTGTGTGTGCATGTGTGTGTGTGTGTGTTTCTCTGTGTCTGTGTGTGTGTGTGTGTGTGTGTGTGTGTGTGTGTGTACACGTGCGTGTGTATGTGTGTGTGTGTCGCGAACACACAGGATGCCGGGGCCACACACACTAATCTTACATAAGCAGGAGAGTGACAGAGAAGGACGGCACGGTCACAGAGCGAACGCGCCTACACACATACCGGTTTTAAAGCCGGTTTTGCTGCCGATCCGGTCTGACCGTGCGTGTAAAAATCGGGTTGACATCCACACGCAACGATTACACCAAGACCACGAACTTGAGCGATTTTCATTACGCGAAGCGATGTCAGAATTTAGAGTTACGTCCCTTCGCTGACCCATGGAAACGACGCTTTCGACGTGTAGGCAGTAGCTCTGCGAAGTACGCAACGATAAAATTCGATCCGCTGACATATGCTTTCGGCGTGTAGATGAATGCGTCTGACCTGCATTGCGAATTGTAAAATGTACCAGCTTTCACGAGCTATGGATGCATTCAACATACAGCTTTGATAAATTAATGCCAACACTCGCTTTCGACGTGTAGGCTGTACTGTAGCTTCCTTGTGTAGATCTATATGATATATCGCGTCGACCTGCATTTGCAATTTTAAAACGTGTGAGCTTTCCCGACCTATTGCTGCATTCAACATACAGCTTTGATAAATTAATGCTGTTCATGGTTTACATTTTCTTTGGAAGGGTTTCTATTATCCCCAAAAATCTGCGTTTTCTGTGCGAACATGCACGCAACGAAAGCCGCTGACACTCTATGCTTTCGCGTGAAGGTGCATTGACCTGCATTGCGAATTGTAAATTGTATGAGCATTCATGATCTATTGATGCATTCAACATACAGCTTTGATAAATTAATGCTGTTCATGGCTTACATTTTCTTTGGATGGAGTTTTAGTATCCCCCAAATACACCGTTTTCTGTGCATAGCGGAGAACGGTCCCCCATTTCAATTGGCAACTTGTCGCGAGATTCTCGTTGTTCTCGCGTCGCCCGGCATACGAATATTGGTCGAAACCGGGTCGGGAGAATAGAGCTTGCCCTACTGGCAAGAACCGGGGCGGATTGTATGCAAATGATTCAATCGGCACCGGATCGGCAGCAAAACCGGGGGACAACCGGTACGTGTGTAGGCGCCTCGAGACTGCAGCCGTACAGGAAGTGAGTGGCAATGTACCTTGCATCCCTCGCACGTCATGACGCGATAGTGGTATCCCGTGGCTTCGTCACCGCATACTGGGCATTTTTCAGTTCCCGTCATGAACTTGGGTCTGTAGGCCACCCCCTCTGCAGCAAAAAAATCGTAAGGCTTTGTAGGCACGAGAGGCCTGTAGGGCTATCCCTCTGAAGTAAGTAGTAAGACTTGTAGAAATGCAAGGGCAGTACGGCCCCTCCTCTGTAGCAGAAAGTAGTAAGACTGTTGTAGAAACTAGAGGCCTGTCGGGATGTCCCGCTGAAGTAAGTAGTACGACTGTTGAAGAAATAAGAGGCCTGTAGTAAGGCTGAAATGGTCGAAGTCGGAAACATTCGCGGACACTGTACCCGAGGTACTCTGTCCGGGCGGACAGAATACCTCAGGTACTCTGTACGGGCGGACAGAGTACCCCAGTTTGAAATTTCGGCCTTACAGTCACGTGACATACCGATGATAGCGCTCAGCTCTGACCGCACCCGCCACTCCGCCTGACTGACTTCGCACGCCCGGGGAGTTATGCTAAGATCCGGCCGCGTGAATGTATCTGCGTTTTGTGACAAACGTCTTGCTCGGCGGTACTGTACTCCATGCCCCTTAAAGGTCCGCGAGATTCTGGTGTAATCTTAAGCTAAACGACGTTCCGAATGTTTCCGACTTCGACCATTTCAGCAGCGCCAATCTCTGTTCCTGCAACATGTTACAATCAGTGACATGCCAGTTGACATTTACTGCAAGAGATTGAAGGAGCATGTCATAGGTGTGTCGATAAACATAATCTGCACATTTTATGCGGGTTTTTGTTGTCGCCATTGTTGTAATTGCCTTTTGTGCAAACTCCACACATCAATATCGCGTTCGTATTAGACTAATTATATTATGCCTCTACAGTTTACAAAGAAATTGTGTTTGTTCGTGTGTCTGTTTCTACATGTGTGCCAGCTTGTCTTTGAGTAGTGCAGTGTGAGCCTGTTTGTCTCTCCGGTGGATTGTTTGTGTGTGTCTGTCTGAGCATGTCATTGTGAGTTGCAGTCGAGTTATCTCTGTGTTTCTGTGACTTTGCTCCTTTGTGTTACACCCTGTGTTTTATGTTTGACATTGTCTGCCTCCCGCATGTTTGATTGGCTGAGTGACTGTCTTTCTCAGTGTGTGTGTGCGCATGTGTATGTCCGTCCATCTGTCCATCTGTCTTTTTGCATGCCTGCCTGCCATCATATGCTGGAAACGGTTTGATGACTAAAATGTACAATGTAAAAGCTGTTTGAGACCCAGATACAGATGTACGGTAGCCATACACTAGCCAAAAATGCAAACAAAACCAAAATATTACAGACTAGAAGATAACAGATCACTACAACACAATTCAAAACAAAATAAAACAAAAAGCAAAGCAAAGCAAAGCACAGCAAAGCACAGCAAAGCAAAGCAAAGCAAAGCAAAGCACAGCACACCACAGCACAACACAACACAGCAACCAAAACCAAACCAAACCAAAAGCAAAACACACAAAACAAAACAAAACAACACAACATATTAACAACAACAACAACAACAACAAAATCACGTAACAGGTCAATGTCTGGAGGAGAAACACCATAACGAGACTTTGAAAATCTTTGACAACATCCGGGTCAAGAGAGGTTATATAGTAGATGACCTACTGAAAACAGTTTACTTGACATACAAAAAACTTTCCGCCCTTAAATGTGGAACAAAACTGGGAATGATCAGATGTTTATTTGTCAAAAGCTCTGAGAAAATTATACATAAATATGAAAGAGACGGTTATAATATTTAGTGATGGAGAGAGAGGAGAGGAGAGGAGAGGAGAGGAGAGGAGAGGTGAGGAGAGGAGAGGAGAGGAGAGGAGAGGAGAGGAGAGGTGAGGAGAGGAGAGGAGAGGAGAGGAGAGGAGAGGAGAGGAGAGGAGAGGAGAGGAGAGGAGAGGAGAGAGGGGGAGGGGAGAGAAGAGGAGAGGAGAGGAGAGGAGAGGAGAGGAGAGGAGAGGAGAGGAGAGGAGAGAAGAGAAGAGGAGAGGAGAGGAGAGGAGAGGAGAGGAGAGGAGAGGAGAGGAGAGGAGAGGAGAGGAGAGGAGAGGAGAGGGGGAGGAGAGGGGGAGGGGAGAGCGGGAGGAAGAGAGGGGAGGGGAGAGAAGAGGAGAGAAGAGGAGAGGAGAGGAGAGGAGAGGAGAGGAGAGGAGAGGAGAGGAGAGGAGAGGAGAGGAGAGGAGAGGAGAGGAGAGGAGAGGAGAGGAGAGGAGAGGAGAGGAGAGGGGGGAGGGGAGGGGAGGGGAGGGGAGGGGAGGGGAGGGGAGGGGAGGGGAGGGGAGGGGAGGGGAGGGGAGGGGAGGGGAGGGGAGGGGAGGGGAGGGGAGGGAAGGGGAGGGGAGGGGAGGGGAGGGGAGGGGAGGGGAGGGGAGGGGAGGGGAGGGGAGGGGAGGGGAGGGGAGAAAAGAGGAAAGGGGAGGGGAGGGGAGGGGAGGGGAGGGGAGGGGAGGGGAGGGGAGGGGAGGGGAGGGGAGGGGAGGGGAGGGGAGAGGAGGGGAGGGGAGGGGAGAGGAGAGGAGAGGAGAGGAGAGGAGAGGAGAGGAGAAGAGAAGAGAAGAGAAGAGAAGAGAGGAGAGGAGAGGAGAGGAGAGGAGAGGAGAGGAGAGGAGAGGAGAGGAGAGGAGAGGAGAGGAGAGGAGAGGAGAGGAGAGGAGAGGAGAGGAGAGGAGAGGAGAGGAGAGGAGACGAGAGGAGACGAGAGGAGAGGAGAGGAGAGGAGAGGAGAGGAGAGGAAAGATGAGGAGAGGAGAGGAGAGGAGAGGGGGAGAGGAGAGGAGAGGAGAGGAGAGGTGAGGAGAGAGGGAGGAGAGGAGAGGAGAGAAGAGGAGAGGAGAGGAGAGGAGAGGAGAGGAGAGGAGAGGAGAGGAGAGGAGAGGAGAGGAGAGGAGAGGAGAGGAGAGGAGAGGAGAGGAGAGGAGAGGTGAGGAGAGGAGAGGAGAGGTGAGGAGAGGTGAGGAGAGGAGAGGAGAGGTGAGGAGAGGAGAGGAGAGGGGGAGGGGAGGGGAGGGGAGGGGAGGGGAGGGGAGGGGAGGGGAGGGGAGGGAGGAGAGGAGAGGGGAGGGGAGGTAGGGGAGGGGAGGGGAGGGGAGGGGAGGGGAGGGGAGGGGAGGGGAGGGGAGGGGAGGGGAGAGGAGGGGAGTGGAGGGGAGGGGAGGGGAGGGGAGGGGAGGGGAGGGGAGGGGAGGGGAGGGGAGGGGAAGGGAGAGGAGGGGACGGGAGGGGAGGGGAGGGAGGAGAGGAGGGGAGAGGGGAGGAGAGGGGATGTAGGGGAGGGGAGGGGAGTGGAGGGGAGGGGAGGGGAGGGGAGGGGAGGGGAGGGGAGGGGAGGGGAGGGGAGGGGAGGGGAGGGGAGGAGAAGAGAGGAGAGGAGAGGGAAGAGGGGAGGGGGGTGGGGGGTAGGGGGGAGGGGTGAAGGAGTGGAGGGGAGGCGTCATCAATAATTTGACGTCATTGAGTTAGTAATGTGCGATATAATTTCTCTTTTTGGTTGTAATTCCAAAATGAGATAACTAATAACATTCAAAAGTTAATGAATTGTTCTTTGGGAAAAACCCGGATGTTGCACGGAATTTCACCAGAATCTGTTTTGAACTGTTGCAGTTATTTTACCTAATGACTTAGGAACTCACTAACGAACCGAAGGTAAAACATAGCCGTCTTAGAGGAGGAAAAATGTACTGTACTTACTCATTTTTTCCTGCTTTGAGGACTGACTTCTCTCAGAAGATAGGGTGCCCTGTCCTTTCTTTTTTTCCTGCTTTGAGGACTGACTTCTCTCAGAAGATAGGGTGCCCTGTCCTTTCTTTTTTTCCTGCTTTGAGGACTGACTTCTCTCAGAAGACAGGGTGCCCTGTCCTTCAGCTGTAGGCTGTACATTCGACGACGGCTTGGTAGAATTCCCTTCGTCCAGTTTCATTTTCCTCAATGACGGCGTCGAGTCACAGAGCTGTGGGTCACACAACTCAACTGGAGAGGGAGGTTTAACACGCTTTCCTAGCAAGGGGGGATCACATATATCATCCTGCCCCAGTCCCAGGAGATATTCAGGCAAAGAGTAAGCTCCTGACTGGTAGCTTGGACATGTGGCCAACTTCTTTTTTAAAGATGGGCTATAACCCGTTGTATGATCTTCTGGCTTTTCTGCAGGGCAGTTCTGAGGAGCGATTGTTTGGTAGGATGCAGTTTCCACTGCCAGTGTCTCTGTATATGTTTTACAGCACTTGTGCTGCTGTTTCTGCTGCTGCTGCTGCTGTTGCTGCTGCTCTTCCTGCAGCAGTTTCTGCTGCATTTGCTGCTGTTCCTTCAATTTTCTCCGTTCATTTTTCCCCACCACCAACAGTGCCTTGAAATTCGGTGCCACATCATATGATTCCGTGGGGCTGGTGGAGTCGTTGTCCTGATTCCCCCTCTGCGATCCAGCCTGACCAACGTCACCACCAGAGGGCTCAGTGGGGAGAGCGTGGCCGGATTCCTGGGACTCCGCCATGGTTTCGCTTTGCTTCAGGTCACAATCTGCGGACCTCAGTTCAAGGCGACCGCTTGGCGAGTGTACCTACGACCGTCCTTCTAGTTAGAAGGAAACCTCGTGCATTATGCATGCAAGGGGTGTGGCTTGCTCGAGCAACCACACCCACTTACCTGACCAATAAACACTCAGATCGCCACACTGCCACCTGAGTTGAGCGGTTAAGCTGACCAACGGGGTGTAAATCATGACGTTTCTGTTGACCGACCACACCCACAGCCCTGACGAATGGACACTGAGATCGGGAGGATACTACCGCTGATTGACAGATTTAGCTGACCGCCTCATGGCCGGGGGGGCAAAAAGGGAGGTGCA
>JAWQFJ010016375.1:0-2500 GCA_034096865.1 Theodoxus fluviatilis | reverse complement strand
GAAGTCTCATGATTTTCTTAAATACCTCTTCAAAATGTAAATCTACCATTCCATTGAAATCTATTGTGAAATATATTCCTAATACTGTACTATGAAAGGCTCAGCAGTCCAATTCAGATCCATTTCACTGCACCGTTTTTCTGTAGAGTTAACTTTTACCCCAATCTATATTGCCTTCGTTTTTTGAAGATTGATTTTTAATCCAGACATTTCTTTGTATAGGTTTAAGGTGTAGATGGTGGCTTCCAATGATTTTTCCATTCCGTCCAAAATGAACACAGTGTCATCAGCAAACTGGTTAACGATGTCTTCTTCTTCATGTATGCGAATTCCTTTTATGCCTCTATTTTTATGTACCAAGATATTAAGGACTTCAGCGCAGAGGAGATAAATGTAGCATGACAAAGGATCCCCCTGACGGGTTCCACTCAATATTGGAAAAAGGGGACCTATGACCAGTTTGGAGTACACATGCGTTTGCACCCTTTGTTACAGTTCGAAACCAATTGGTGATTAAAATTCCAAAAACAAAAAAGAAGGCACTCCTCTACAAAATTCCTAGACACAGAATCAAAAGCTTTTTCAAAATCAACCAGGAGTAGGAGCCCTAAATTGTTCTGTTTTCTTGTTTTGTATACAATTGCATAGATTGTCCGGATGTTTTCTCCTATGTATCTTCCTTTTATGAAACCTTTTTGCTCATCGCTTATATATTATGTGGAATATATTTTTTTAAAGTCTGTTAGCAATACAAAATGATGTTAGCTTTTATATATAATGCATTCAGAAGTGACATAGAGTGCTAGTTTTTCATGCGAGTTATATCGCTATCGTGCTTGGGTATACAGGTAATTATTCCCCGTTTCTGGATAGACGACAAGTCCACTCTTTCATACGCCTCGTTAAAGCTTCTGAGAATAAAGATGCCCAGATCCTTCCAGAAGAATTGTTAAAATTCTGCACTAAAGCCATCAGTCCCCGACGTTTTATTATTTGACATAGATCTAAGTGCATTTGTGAGCTCACCATAAGTCAGAGGACCTTGTATCTCTGCTTTTTTCTTCAGTCAATTTTCGGCCGTTTTCAACTGACACCACGTCCTGCCAATTTTCCATTCTTCCATCCTCTCTCTCCCTATATAAAGTTTCATAAAATTTAGCTTGGGCTGCAATATGTCGTTTTGGGCCGTCAGAATATATCCGTCATCAGTTACCGACTTGTTTATCACCTTGTCATTGCAGTGCCTTTTTTCAAAGCTCAAACAGTATGAAGTACATTTCTCTCTTCCTCTATTCACCTAGCTTTTGATCTAATTATAACGTCCCTCGTTTTTCCTTTTTCAATAATCTAATTCCTTTTTTTGCGTCTCTAAAAATTTTAGTTTATCACTGATATTGCCTACATTTGCTCCCAAGTTGGCCTCTAAACATCTTGTGCATTTTATCAATTTTTTTCCTCTTCCTCCCTTACGTGTTTTTGATAAGTAATGTAACATATTTTGTCGGATAATCATCCATAGAAAGTATACAATGGGAAATGTACATGAGCGTCCCCCGTCTTAATGGTGTTGGCGCATATTCTTCAGGAGTTTCCTTAATCAGGTTTTTTACCAGCTCAACCTAGTTTGCATCTTTTAGTAACGAAGCATTGAATTTCAACAAACCTGGTCCTCTCTTTTGCCCGAATGAGAGGCACAGAATGATCAATGAATGATCTGATCTATACCCTACGTCAAATTGTGCATCGGTCAGCGCCTGTGCTACACCACTCGTACAAAGGAAAAAATCTAATCGAGCCTGCTTTTGGAACTTTGCAGTTCTCCATGTGAATCGTTCCGCATCTGGATGAATTGTTCTCCCATCTATCAGTTCGAAGCTCTCCATGTTGTCCAGTAATATATTTCTAGCTAATTTATTATCAAGCCTAATGTAAATTTACTGTCTTTCCTCTGATTCAATATCAAGTTCCAGTCACCTCCTAGAATAATTTCCTGATTTCCAATATCATCAATATATCCAAAAAGGGTGCGATAGAATAAAGGTTTATAATCATTTGGCCCATAAACATTTCCTAATGTTATTCTCTTGTCTTTAAAAGACAAATCAACTAAAAGAAAGTTACCATCTGGATCTAGAATGGAACTATGAATTTTGAAATCAAAATTGTTATTAAATAAGACTGCCACACCTCTTGCCCTGCTTGTACAAGGAGCAATCAATCCTTCAAAACCCCATTCAATGAGCATTCTGCTGGTAGTGCCTTTGTCAATGTGAATGTCTTGAAGCAATATTACCGAGGGACCATAAGCTCTTAAATGGTTCAACACGTCTCTTCGCTTCAGAGGATCAGCAAGTCCCCTACAATTCATAGATATTATTTTTAATCAGACATAATAAATGGTAAAAATTCCTTTTTTGCCGCCTGCATTTCACTTCCCAGTGGTGACTCCAACGATAGCTGCACCACGTAACAAGGAACAAGAATGCGATGCCAAGTGTAA